>JAPYZE010003619.1:0-12462 GCA_030522805.1 Leptomastidea abnormis | reverse complement strand
TCTTGGGTTTTGCTAAATTTTACGTTGTTTTTATTAAAAAAATTAATAAATACGCTAATGTCGGTAATGTAGGTTGTCGGTGTATTCCATCCCGTTAAAAATAGCTTGCAACTTTAATCCTTTACAACTTTTAATCTAAACAAGCTTTTTTTAACTAGTCGGAGCTTAAATTGTAGCTGAGTAGAAGGAGTTTAATTTAAATATTCATATAAAATATTTTACTGTTTGTCCAGAATTTAGGGGAACGCGAAATTTAAACTTTAACCTAATCTCTCGAATCATTTTTTTTTTTTTTATTGAGAGAAATATTAATTTTTTCCATTTTTATGTTACTTTTAAATCGTTTTTCGGACAAGAAAATATATTATTACCTAATTTAGGAACTATCAATCATCAAAATGTGAGGTATTAGGCGGACGAGAATCCTTGTTAGTTGATCGATAAACCTATTCGAGGAATCAAGATCAATGTGTGGGCTGGTGTTCTAGGAGACCGAATTATAGACCCCATTTCTTTAAAGGGCCCCCCCCCTTTTAACAATAGCAAAATGCCACCGTTTGGGAATCGCTTATATTAAAATTTGATCATTTTTGGTTAATTTGAGAAATTTTAAGCCGGTTTGTGTACTTCCGAACCCCTCTCCTCTAGGGCGCCTTCTTAAAATTGACACGCTAAAAAATTACGAAAAAAATCAGGCTCATATTTTTCGATGTTTTAAACAAGAATGATTTTTCTTAGACCCCTAATATCATCGAATCTAACTTGAAAAAAATCTTGAAAAATTTTAAACTGCTCTGATTTGATTTCCTTTTGAGGTGCAGGGCTAATTCTTTTTTAATTTTTTTTTTTTGGCTTGTTAAAAAGTTTATTGGTGATTTTTTTCAGATTTTTTGAAGTTTTGGAACTAACCTTAAAATTGAAAAAATCAAATTTTAAGGTTGGTTTCACCGCATCAAAAAATCTAAAAAAATTTGTAAAATTGTATTTTTATACAAAAATATTGAAAAAAATTTGTTCATTAAGCTTCCATCAATTAAATTTCAGAAAATATAAATAATTTGGTCAAAATTCGATTTTTTCAATTTTTAGGTTAGTTCCACTACTTCAAAAAATCTGAAAAAAATCATAAATTAACTTTTTAACAAGCCAAAAAAACTAAAAAAGAACTAGCGCTGCACCTCATAAGGAAATGTAATCAGAGCCATTAAAAATTTTTCAGAATTTTTTTTAGGTCAGATCCCATGATATAAGAGGTTTAAAAAAATTAGGCTTGTTTAAAACATCGAAAAATATGTGCCTCATGTTTTCGTAATTTTTTAGCGTGTTAATTTCAAGAAGAAAAATAATTTGTAAAAAACACGATTTTTGGCGCCCTAGGGAAAGGAGAGAGGTTTGGCAGTACACAAACCGGCTTAAAATTTCTCAAATTAACCAAAAATTATAATCAAATTTTAATATAAGCAATTCCCGAACAGTAGCATTTTGCCATTGTTAATGGAGGGGGGGGGCCCTTTAACAAGACAAATGTACGGCGATTTTTTAAGAAACGAGTTTTTAAGACCTGTTTCCAGGGCTGACAGGGAAAGAGCTTGATTCATGTAAGACGGTGCCACCGTCCATACTACGAGGGAAAATATGGTGATTTTAAGGTATGCAACAGTCCATATTTTAAATTCATAAGACGATAATGGGATTGCGAGCGAAAAAATACCTCAAAGAATGAAAATGCAAAGAAAAGATGGAATAAATAGAAAAAGATGAAGTCGTTTCGCCCTAGATCGCCTGCTGGGCTCAGTACGATGACAGACGATCCTATCATATACGACTAAAAACCAGAAAAATAAAACTAGAATAATGAAAATACATTGAATAACTAAACTCTATGTATAATATAAAGGAAAGTAATATTGTAGCGAGAAACAAA
The DNA here is from genome assembly GCA_030522805.1 of Leptomastidea abnormis. Taxonomy (NCBI): domain Eukaryota; kingdom Metazoa; phylum Arthropoda; class Insecta; order Hymenoptera; family Encyrtidae; genus Leptomastidea; species Leptomastidea abnormis. The sequence continues at coordinate 10,538 of JAPYZE010003619.1, read as the reverse complement.
AAACGTGTGTATCGCCACATAGCGGATGAAAATGAAGTTAGAAAATACCTATAATGTTATAAGAGAAAAAAAACGGCAAAATGATTTAAAACTGTCATAACTTTCACACTTTATTGGACATACTTTTAAGTATATAGGGTATTTTTTTCATCAAGAAACAATGTAAACTGGCCAAGTTATGGCCCATTTTCTTGCTATCGAAAAATTTTTTTTGCGCCTATTATTGTGCTGCGAAGTATAATATGAGAAGGGAGAAAGAGCAGTAATTAGTACACACATACAGTTTATCGTTAAACTAAATCACTTTTGTCCTTGATAAATCGACAGTTATTAATTTAGTGGGCTTATAAACTATAAAAGACTATTTATAAATTTTTTGCCGTATTCATGAGCGAAAACAAATATTTTTCTTGCAAAATGTAATCCATTCGGAGGTTTGCAGACAAGCTGTAAGAGTTACAAAAACGTGTACGAACCTTGAGATCAATCGGTCAAATAATCTTCGAAAAAAAAACCGATGAGTATGATAAGAATAATCAAAATTAATTTTTAATTGATATTTTAAGGCAACACTTTGGAAGGCGAATTATATCGAGAAGGTCAGAACATATATGGCCTGAAAGATCATCTGATTTAACGTCATGGATTCCAATATTTGGAATGACGTCTAAGACCGAGTGTATAAAACAGTACCAGCTACAAGAGAAGCAATGTGCGCAGAAATAACACGAGTTTTTGCAACTATTACGCCGGAAATGTTGCAAAATTGTCGCTGGTCATTCAGAACCAGAAAACAGTGTATCATAAGAAATGAAGAAGGACACGTAGAACATCAATTGTGAATAGTATAGGTATGAGCCTTAATTGTAATTACTACCACATATTCATAATAATAATTTTATCCTAAGGAGTTTTTTACTCGTGGAGTCAATTTTTTTTAAATGAATTGGTTTTAATCGATGGAATCGTTGAAATCGATTAAATTCGGTATAATTGGTTGAAATCACTTTTCAGAAAATTTTTTTAGCAATTCTGAGAAATTTTTGACGATTTTACATAACTATAAATCAGTTGAAATTGTTTAAAATCGATGAAATCGGTGAAACTGATGAAATCGAAGTGTATTTGATGAAATCGTATCAGTGATTCAAAATCGGTGTAATCACTAAAACTAGCAAAAAATCACTAAATATTGAAATCAATTTCACGAGTAAAAAACCCCTTGTTTCGTCCCGTAAGGCTGACGTCCGCACGTATGGGTAGGGAGGGGGGATGGGCGGGGGCCCCACTTAGGGAGTGAGACCGGCTACGCCAAGTTGAGTCGGGTTCGACATCGGAAGCCGCGGGAGAGTCGAAGACCTCTGCGATGTCGTTCTCGGGCTTTAAGGTAGACCTCCGTAGAGCTCTGGTTGGCCATCGTGACGTTGACTGCACAGCGCTGGAGCCAAGGTTAGGTCGGCGGCGTCTGGGTTGTGATGCGAGAGACCAACCGTCGACGAGTAGCAAGCGGAGACTTGGGTCTCGTCGGGACTGTGATGGACTGCTTCCTCACCGGCTCCTTAGTCTGCGAGCTGGCTACTGTGATGTCGTTGATGGCCGCCAGGTAACGATGACAAAGCTGCGGGTGGTCGTGGCCGAGAGCGGTTGAAGCCTGGAAGCGATGTTGCTGCTGACGAAGGCGCCTAGAGAGAGAAATCAGAAAGCGAGGGTAAAGGTAGGAAGAAAGGTACCGGGGGACAACCGGAAAAATGATAAAGCAGTCTTGTAAGGAATGAAGACACACTATTGGCTTTTGGAATTACGGCGAGAGGTGTTAGCCTACAGAGGTAGGAGGACGGCGACCGCCCAAAAAGACCCTGAGGCCGCGAGCGCGCGGCCTACTTAACTACTTAACTTTCAAACTTGTATATGAGAGTAGAAAAACGCGACGCCACATAGCGACGACGCCGCGAACTAACCCCTAGACTGAAACGCTTATGCGCAAGGTTTCACTTCAGACAAGTATATTGGTTGCTGCGTACCTAGCAGGGGCAACAACAAGGCAAAGTAAATTTTTCAATTCAAAATAATTTTAAAATGAAGTGATATTTTAAAATCAGCAAGCTTAAAAAGTAAAAAGCCTTGTTTAACGAAATTAAAAGTTTTTGGCATTTGTGTAATATTTATTTATTGGAATGTCAGATATAATTAATGATTTAATAAAAAATAATGAAAATAATTAAATTTAAAAAAATTAACAATTTCTACAAAAAGTATTTCTTTTTTAAAAATATTTTTTTGTTCCCTTACACTGAATATCTAACTTTTTGCATCTTGGATGTAAGGACCTTTTGTCGTACTTCACGGCTTCAATACGAATACTACTATTATTTTACTAATTTTATACAATGTTACAGGTAAATAACTACGAAGATAAATTATCACGGTGATCAAAGATTTAACTAATAAGGAAACTTGCACGACAACATAAGTGTAGCTGATCAGAAAATGAGTAAAAAAATAATCATATCGGCATGAATTGTGTTAATCACTGCGCTAGTCAATTAGTTATAATAACATCCGTTTACTTCTAAAATTATATTAAATACTGATCATTTGTTTAAATATGGCATTTTTAGTGATCGATGTTGTTTTATTTATAAGTTATACTTTATATAATCAATATTTGTTTGCTTAATTTACCAATTATTTATTAACAAAAACTGAATAATTTATCAATACATTAATTAACAATATATATACAAAAAAGACTAAAGGATGAAATAAAAATATCATATTATTAACGCTAAGTACAGTGCTACCTGTCTTTGTTTAGGCCGTATCGAAATATTTACATTATGACTCACTTTCGAACCATTTTCTTTTAATATTTGTATTATTACTATTATTTAAAGAATTTTTTTTTTCATGTGTCACTATTTAATTTATATGTATAGATACATTTTTTTTGTGAAACAAATGTAAACTTCTTAAATGAAATTGTAAATAAAGTTAATGCTTAAAGAAGGGTTAAGATAATTATTATTAATATAAATATCATTCTTAATGTACAATGTTTTTATTAAATTTCATGAGGATATTTTAACAACCATTAAGAATTAACTAAGAACATAAACTATGTGATTATGATTAGTTTCCTCTGTGAATACAACTCTTTTCTCTCTCTTTTTCTCATCCGACTTTTAACTCTTATAAAAAATTTGGTCGAAAAGATGTATGTGTGTCCGTACACGATAAACAGAATAAGTTTTAAAAAAAATTGAAATATTTCTCCTCCCAATATATTCTTCGTAAACTTCGAAAGAACGAGAGTAACAAAATAGAAAACTAAGATTCATCCCCAATTACAAACATTGTTCTTATTAAATTTAAGTCCGCGGAAGAAAAAATAAGTTATTAGACGCAATCTGACTTGTGCCTTTTTTCGTCTAATACCGCCGAGATGTGTCTTTCTTCATCTAAGCTCCTAAGTAAGACTTTCTTTGTCCGAAGCGTTGATGTAGGGGAGATCGGGGAGAAGTTAAAACGAGATAAAGTTAAAATTTTGAGATTATTTGATTGGATTAATGGAATTTGATGATTCTTAGGGGTATTGTTGTAGGCGATTTAATTTTCCTAGTATTGACTATATTGGCGAATTACTATACTTTTCAAAGTCACTTATCGATTTTTGCATGTTTTTTTAAAAAACTTTTTCGCATATTTAAGCTCCTCCTATTTTAACAGTGCATATTCTGGTTTTGCACGATAGACCAACTTTAAATACTACTCAAAATAAGTATTTCGCGCCCCCGGCGACCTTCCTAGCCTTATTCCCTCCAGAGATATGTTCACTTTAAGAAAAGTGATAAAACCAGGGTGAAGTTTTTGTGACAGAATTTGGTAACAATATCCAAGTTGTTATACGAAGAGTATACTAAATCGCGATTTTACAAAAAATAATATAACTTGGAATGTATTGCGAAAAGTATGCTGACTCTCTGCTACTGATTAAATAAAGTTTTTTTGACAGAAACTATAATAGATAATAGATAGACAAAAAAGCAGGTGTTCCGGAGCATTATTTTGTAATTATTAAAATGTAATGTTTTTTAATATTTTTGTCATCTAAAAAATAGATGAGCTATACATTAAAATTTGTTTGATAATATTTGATATTATTAATAAATTTTACTGTGTCGTGCAGTGTGGGGAGGAGGGGAAGGGGGGGGGGGGAGGCTACCAGAACCTCAGACATTTGACGATGATTTGCGAACGATCAATTTGATGGTTACGATAATTATTAGCTGCACTCCCAGACCACCATGTTCCAATCCTAAAATATAAATTATTACAATTCATTTCTACGGCATTGCCTGAGATTGTCTCTACTGTATTTTATATGCCTCTATTATAGATAGGTACGTTTGTGATAATGACAAAAGAAAATTTTACAAATTTATAGAGGAGTTGCGTTTTTTAACTTTTTTAATGACTAATATTTTGATCAAATTAATATTTTTTAATTACTTTATTAAGGAAAATATCTATTAATCTAATGTAAATGATAATAATTCTTAATAAAAAAGCTACTAGAGATCTAAAGCAATTGAGCTATTGAAGCTCCATAGATTTTGATCGGTTTTAATTAAACGTTAAATGCACGTCAGTATGTATAATTCTTACTGCTTTTAATTCAGTTAATTTATCTCTCTCGTTGAATCCGTACTTTTTAATTATTAAATGGACATCTGCTCTCTTATTATCCTTTATGTTAGATTATAAGTATACCTAGACACCATTATTAATTCGGACTCGACAAATTTTTACCAAAACGAGCTAATAATTTAGTTAATAGGAGAAATTTATTTAAGAGGTTCATTAAAATTTTGTTTTTGATTTTACTTTATTATTACATGTTTAAATTTAATATCAATCTTTTTCAGGCTATATAAACATTTTATTTTTACATTCATAAATCAATTTATCTATTTATTATATAATAAAAAAACTGAGTAAAGAAATAAAATTATTTTTATTTGACTTATTTTGATTTTTTGAAATATTAAAAAATAGTCTTTCAATTCAATAAACAAATCACTAGACATACACGTATACGTAAAAAAACAAAAATATTAAAAAATAAAAAAAAATAGAAAATTGATAAGAAATATTAAAAAACAGTAAAGAAAAACATTATTTAATCAAAACAAAAATAATACCAAATAAATAAGTATACACGTGCTTACGGATAAAATACACATTTTTTCAGTCGTCGTAAGTAACGAATCACCAGATGCATCAAAGGATACTATATAGTCCTTTGGCTGGTGGTGCATCGATAAGAAGCATATAGATGTAGGACCAGTCGTATGTAGCACTGTAACATCAGACCAAGAGAACGTGTACCTATATGTATGTATCAGATAGTTCGTACAGCGTAAACGAACTTTGTCCGGCGAGGACACACTTCCAAGAGTAAATAGAATCGACATCGTTCGAGTCACTAACACACATGTATTTATTGCATTGATGTTTGTCACCCTTATATTTACAAAGCTTCTACTCGCATTATCTGATACCTTGCAGTGCCCAGAGTATGATATGTTTGCTGATCGTCTACTACTCGTCGTCAACCAGCTGGCTGTTACTTTTTCTTGGACTTGGTAAAATCAGAAAGTATACTAGTTTCCTCTTATTAATAAGAATAGTCAAGCTAAATACAATAACATTAATCCGAAATTTTTGACTCGTTTTATTCGCTAGTATAATATTAACCACAGCATTTCGCTATTAATGTTGGAATACAATGTAACTCCACATATTGTCTGATATTTCGGCTCTGCGGTTATATTTCATCAGTATACGTATCTTCTACACATACCTGTATTTATTCGAGGGACATATAGGCGCAATCGATACTCTGTAAATGCACAAACCCATTCTGAAAGTTTTCAAAGCGTCACTTTAACAATTCTATTATTTCTCTCCTTCTTTTTCTTTTTGTTGAAAATTGTTATCCATTTTATTTTTAAAATTTACACAGTATTTGGCATTTTTTTCACATCTTGAGTAGCTTGGTGTAATCATAACCATAATATCGTATACCCACAGGTCTATTGTACTTAGGTGAATCTGAACGTATTTTAGAATACACCTCGAGCCAAAATAATGTTCATGTAATTTAGAAAAACGCTAAATGAATATCCGAGCATAAATGCACAAAGTTTGATGAGAGGTAGTTGTAGAGAGAAATGTGCTAGTCACCGACTGACGCCTCCTTTTCTACTGACGAAGGAATAGTTTCATCGTGTGATATTAATGAGATTAATTTATCGATACAGTAAGTATAGAAGTATCACGTTTGCATTTGCTATGATTAGCTTTACTTGAGCGTTTAGATTCAACTGGATTATTGAAATGTTAATTAATTTTATAAATAATAGTGTTTATATTTATTTATTCAATTTATACATATTTATTGAGTGGAAAATATAATTCACAACTGCGCTTAAAAAAAAAGAACAATTTGTACATGGGCAATGATGGTCGGTAATCTCGATTTATCATAATAGGGCGAAGCTTGAGTGTCATTTTAAGGTAGTACATACGATCCAGTGGTGCTCGATCAAAACATATGGCGTTGAGCACCACTATCTGCAGCGCTTTTATGTTCTGTTGTGGTTATACATGCGTTGATCTTGAATTACGATCTTTAAATTGATATTTTTCAAAAATTTGCTACGGAAGAGGTATTTTAATTTATACCATCGTCGACTTGGTACAAGAACCAGATACATTAAAAGTTCGGGCAAGAAAACAGATCCATCTTTGAATTGAGCAAGAACCGGCTAAGTCACGAAGCGAAGGAAAGAAGCAGCCAGGAATTTAAGAGAAGTCAAAAACCCGCTTAATTACGGAGTGAAAGCAATAAGCGGCCTCTTCAAATAGTGCATGCAAAAAGCAGCTTAGTTTCATAACAAAAAAAATCTGTCATATAAAATAAAAAAATAAAAATAGCATTTATATATAATTTATTAAACACCCCCCCTCCTATTACCCTAGACTCAAAGACAACTACTTAGCCCCAAATTTTGGCATTGGCAGGGGGAAAGAGGGGGGGGGGGATAATTAAAAAAAATGAAAATTTTTTTTTTCATCATTCTAATCTCAAAATGACATCTTTAGTAAAGATTTTAAAGTTCTTATGCTGAAAAATTATGTTCTGACCTAGTGCAGGAGGCGTTTTGTGCCTCACCCGATATTCTGCCTCGCTTCGCTCGGCCAAACAACCTCCGAGTGAGGCACAACAGGCCTCCCGCATCAGGCTAGAAATATACTATTTTCGATATTTTAATGTATAACAACTTGTAGACTCTCATACGACTATTTAGGCCCAAAATTTAACATTGGCAGGAGGGGGGGAGGTAATTAAAGAAAATCGGAAAATTTTATTTGGATATTTTAATATATTCCAACTTGTTAACTCTCATACGACTATTTAGCCCCAAAATTTCAAAATAGCGGTGGAGGAGGTGGAATGGTTATTAAAAGTTAATCAAAATTTTTTTCGTTATTTTAGTTTATTGTCAGCCCCAGACTTATTAAATAAAGAAATATTAAAAACAAAAAGTTCATTGAAATAAAATAATTATAAAAATATAATTAATTTTTATCTACAGTATTGTTTTATTTTTTCTTATAATATATAAACGAAAAACCATTTTTCAAAAAAACATTTTTTCCAATGAATACATAATAAATGGTTTTTTAATTTCAATAAGCTAATTGAATACTTATAATTTACAATTATAAAACGAATTTACTAATTATATTACCATAATATTAATATACAATTTTTTCATTAATAAAATAATTTGCTTTTCTTTGATTTTCTAATGTTAATCTATACAAAATGAAATATACTGATCAAATTTTTACAAATTTACTTTCAAGTTTTAAAAAATGTATGCGCATTTTAACATAAATAATAATTAAAATTGCAATCAATTTAGTTTTAAAATTAATTGCTTTCAATAAATTTAAAATATGGTAAAAAGAAATATAAAAACAACGAAAATGTTTATTTTATTCACACAAATGAGGTGACTTAAGACCCGTTTAAACAAATTGATCATCTATTTTTACGTGGACAGATAAGATGATTAGTTCATTTGAACACACTCGTAATACACAATGTAGAAAGTATATCCATGTAATATTTTTCATGCTCTTATCCAATAAATATTGTAAGTCTTTTTTTAGCCTCTTCGAGAGGAATTTTTGACTCAAAGTATTGATCTAATTTTGGAGTAGGCTGATAAGCTTCTATATTTGATTTAATAATTTGATCTTGATAATTTAACTTATATTGTAAATTTTTACGAGGAAAAACTACCACCTTTGTCAGTTGTGAAACCGATATTTTTTTCTGAAGTTTTACGTTTGATAATTTACCAAAACTTAAAAAACCTTTTTGCTGCAATTTGTTAACTATATATTTTGGTTCATTACTTTTAACATTTTTCATACATTCGCACCACTCTTCAATAATGTGAATTACGAGATGTGTTAATGATCAAGAGATACGTGGAGAAAAAAATTAGAACAATTTTATATCTTGAATATAAGTGTGTATATTTTCTCTTGTAAACGTACCAACATGCTTGTCCGCTAGTGAGGCGGGTCAGAGAGCAAGTGCTGCGCTAAACGCGCGTCCCCTAGCCGGCGCTTATTCCCTCTTTTCCCCCACTCTCGACCCTGCGACGTACTTACTAGTGACATATGGCTCTTGACCCCCCTCTCTTCAAAGGAGTCTGTCAACTGCGGCCAAGCCGCCCAAGCCTGTGGTCTTCTCACGGCTTGCTCAGTGGCGCCCGCTACCTCTGCCTACGGTAATTGGTTTTTATGGGAATTGGTCACTTGGCATGAGCATGTCAGAATATCCACTTAAATAATATAAGAAGAAAAAGAACCTCTGTCTACGTTACAGAGGCCTTTCCTTTTCCCAGTCTATCCTTCTCACTTCTCGCCATTTCTTTCTCCTAAATATAGAAATTCCGAATCACAGATTTTTTCTTGGAAATTGTCGAGGAAAATCAATACTTTACATTATGTTGCTTACAAGATGCTTTTTCAATAACAGAATGCATGCTGTCACCGCTAGTTTGTTTGTGACCTTTAACGCTTTAACTAAGAATCTGAAATAAAAGTAAAGTATGAGCTAAGAATTGTAAATTAAGAATTTACATTTGATTTTTGAAAAACTGCAAATAAAAAATTTTAATATACTTGTGTATTATATTTACGTTAAATTTTGCCGCAGCCTCTAAATACTATGTGAATATAATATGATTGCGGTTTTGACCACTACAATTATCCGAATAAAATCAAAATTCCTTGATTCCAGCATTTGATTGTCCAGAAACGTATTTGAAAATACAACTACTAACTTTATTGGCTCCTCTCTTTGAAGTAATTTCATCCCACACATTGCATACGCATTCGTGAGTAGCTAGATTAAAAATTGTTAGGTTAAACGTTGATATCTTTCTCTTTTAATACATAACTGACACATCCGCTTTTGGTATATTTAGCACTTGTTGCAAATCAAATGACGCAACACAAATAGTTGAAGAGATTTTTGATATTTCTGAATCTTTTTTTAATTGATTTCGAACTAATAATTTATTTTTAATATGGGTTTTATACTGTGCGCGAAGAGTATTTTGTTGTGTCGGTTGATTTTTATAAGATTCGCAATCCAAGCACAAGTTTTTCTTTGGTTTCTGAAAGTAAATGTTAAATTCTGTAGTGAAAATTTTTCAATAGGCACTTTTTGATACGGCTTGATCAACCTCTTTTTCCATTTTCTCCATGTACAAAGCATAAAGCTTGTTAATATTTAACAAGCTATCCAAGTATTTTCTTTCTATGCAAGCTCGGCAATAGTGAGACTCAACTGGATGAAAAGATTCAATGTGCTTTCTCACAGTTTTTTTGTATATTATTGCTTATTTTGTTTGGTTGCATGTTGTGTTTTCCTTTTTAGTCTTCTTTGATACTCATACTGGATGAGATTTTTTTTAATGGTTTCAATAGCATTTTTTCCAATACCTAAATTATTATTAAAAATAAATAAATTAAATAGACTTTTTTTCTTGAAAGTTTTTCGAAATCATTTATGTATGGGCTATTTCACGTCACTTTGTGAAGATCAAAAGGACCCCGCACAATATCTTATGTAACTTGGGTCTCTGCCAATGTTTTTGTAAATAATATATAATATATATTATTTAATTCTAAATAATATTTTAACGTAATTAAAAAGACAAGATTGGTTGAATGTCGTTTATTGATGAATACAATCATTTATTGCAAGTAAACTATAAGGATATCAATAACACCGACACACAAAAAAAAAAGTGGTCTGTTCAAAATACTAGACCCATCTACCCTTTTGTATTTTGACGCGCTAAATCCGAATCCGGGGTTGGTTTTTCTTGAACACCCCCAAAATTTTTTTTAAATCGCGAAAAACCGCGAAAAACCTTGAAAAA
>JAPYZE010003618.1:0-20672 GCA_030522805.1 Leptomastidea abnormis | reverse complement strand
ATTAATATATTGATTTATATAATATACTGTCATTCACACGACTTTGAAGTTTCACTTCTGTCGGGGGTCCCCGAGACCCACACTCGGTTTTTTTTTTTCGTCGTTCGTCAAAGAAAGAGGCACAGTATACGAGGTAAGTTACGAAGATATATGTGTATGTGTGTGAGAAAAGACGCTTTTTTCTGTGTGACGAATGGCTTTCGAGATAGGTTTTAGGCTCACACAGGATATAAGTTTTTTGTATTTTTACTGCTGAAAAGTGGAAGACTAACGAAAATGTAAAAGGTTTGGAAGGGGTTTGGTTATAGGATATATTATACGTTTTTATAAGGATAGATCGATTGCGCTTGGTTGATATAAACGCGATGAATAATAAGCAGGTCTTTAATATATTTCAAATTTAAAATAATGAATCGATGATTTCTTTTTTTAATTTATGCAAGAAGAGTGTGTATTTTCTGAAACTATTGATATTTAATTTTAATTATAATTGGTGTAAAAACCTGCTTTTTATATTTACTTGTGGCTAAGTTTGACAACATAATTTATCGTATATCCAAATAATTTAAAAGATCATCCATTTAAATTTGATTTTTTTTAACCAATGAAATTTGAATAATAATTTGTTTTTGAGATATTTAAATTTACTCAATAAAAAACTCTTGATAAAATAATTTAATTGTTAATGTATCTTTAATAAAATTGACTTAAATTCAGTTTTCAAATATAACAAGCTAAAACAATTGCTTATATATTATGATAAGCTGTCAAAAAGAATTCTTTATTTTACAAATGAATAATTTATTTAGAATTATCGTAATTTTTTTTAAATTAAAATTTTAAGATGAAATAAATTTTTACCGTCGACTCAAACAATCAGAAACAATTATTGTACTCGTCTGTTAAGTGAAACTCTTTTCTTTTTTTTTGCATTTACAAATTGAAAAAAAAAAAGATTTTTGAAGTCTGCAGTATGTCTTATATTATGTTTGCTGTACATAGATATTAGAAATTAAAACTTACTTCTAAAATTAAACATTATTTTGGTAGATTATTATATTTATTTTTAAAATTAAATAATAGCTTTAGGTCTAATCGAATTTATGTATAATCAAAATATTTACTAATTTGAATGTTTTAATCAGCATGGTAGATTTTCTACAAGAAACCAATTTTAATACTTATGTAGTTATTTACTAAAAAATAATGTCAAATTTTTAATATACAATAAATTTATTTTACTTAAAAAATTTAATTTATGTAATTTAAAATAATTTTCTCAAAATTAAAACTTTTTTCCATATACATTAAATTTACATTTTGTAATATTTATAAAAGGTTTTCATTCAAGTCTTTTTAGTTTTACAAAATGTTCAATTTTTCACCTGATTACATAAATTGTATGAATATGCAAGTTATGATATTTTTTGGGCTTTCCATTATTTTTAGATAATTAAATTAAAGTTTCCAAACTTTTAAAAATTTCTAAAATTCATATTCTTCGCTTAAATTCTACCAAACAATATTCACTTTCATTTAAAAAAAATCAACTCTTCTTAATAAAAAAAGCATATAAAAAAACAGACTCATCCGCAGCAACCCATCATCGTCCTATATCCGTATAGAACTGGACAAGCAATCGATATAAATATACATATAGATGTAGCAAGGACATACCGGACGCCCATATAAAACGGATCATCATCTGCGAGGCGTTTATACATATATATACCTATATCAAGAGTATGCGGGAATAGGGGATGGAGACGATAGGCAATGCCGTAGGTACTCGTCTCCGCAGCCGTTGGCTTCTCGAAAATTAATCGGCGTGGGCGCAGCCGATAACGGATGACGCGCAACTATCCTCTCTCTCTCTCTCTCTCTCTCTCTCTCGTCCCACCAATAGTCGGTTCGGTAGGTATAGTTGCCGATCTCTCTCACCCCCTTTCTATATTCCCTCAGTATATTTTACTTTGCCACATCGCGTCGTCTACTCGCGTGTGTGTCCGTTTATTTCGCCCCGTGTATTATGTTATAGTGTGAAGCCGACGATTTACTCGCTTCGGACGTCGCGTCTCTCTCTCTCTCTCTCTCTCTCTCGGTTATGCTCTTTCTCTCCCTTTGCTATATACGATAAAGGTAATGATTGAGTGAGCCGATGACACGAGAAATGCTATAGTATATGTCTGTGTTGTATCGATTGGTAATATCACGATTGTAAAGTTACAAGTTTCGTCTGGCTTGCTGCTGCTGCTGCTACTATTGCTGGTGAGGGTTGTATAATTGCCGATGTGGCTGTTGTACTATAGTATCTTTTTTTTTTCTGTTTGGTGTTTTTTTTTTTTTTTTTTTTTTATTGACAGGAAGAAGAATTTTGATAGTTAGTTGGGCAAATTATGCTTTTGAGATATTGCATATCGATGCATAAAAAATAGTATTTTTGAGGTAGTTCTAATTTGATCGTTTTTAAATTTCAAAAATATAATTAAAGACAATTGTGATTAAATTGTCTTATTATAAACCACCTACAATAAATAAAAATTAAAAATAGTTTTTTTGTAATATACATATATTTATTACATTAAACTATACAGAAACAATTGATTGTTTGGTAGAGAAGAATGTCTTCTTTTTGATATTCTGCCCTTTTTTAACACTATTCCGAGCGTATTTCGGCTGAAATTCATACAGTGACTTATTGTATCTAGCGCCAAGATCGAACCTGCGACTTGTAAATTTCAAAACCAGCGCCCTATACTACCTAGCCATCACATACACATATCTTGACAAGAATTATCTTACTACACTATGTTTCTGTTTATATCAGTATTTTTTTTTTTCAATATTAGCTGAATTATATAAATAATTTTTATTTTTTCTTATTTACAATCATTAATTTTTATAAAATTTGCAATAAAATAAAAATAAGAAATACAAAGTTAGAGTCAAGATTTTTTATTTGAAAAGGTACGAATGTAGAGTGACATCTGTGAGGTTTAGTTCCAAGTCTAAAGCTTTTTACTTTTATATTGATTTTTTATATACTCCGAAGGTATCGCGTAAATGCTCATTAGGTACAAAAATTAAATGTGAAAGATTATTTTCTAAAAAGTATTGTTGTAGTCAAAAAAAATTTACAAATTAATTTAAAAAGCTAGATTTCTAGCAAAAAATGTTTTTTTTTTATCAAAACAATTTCAGTAAGAACAACATTACGTTCTTGCAAAAATATGATTCGTATTAAACACAAAACCAATGATAGTTATTTAAATAAAAAATTGATAAAAAATAAAAATTATAAGACATTTCATCAAACTGTTGTTTTACAATATGTTTCAAAATAAATTCGTATATGACTTACGTCATACGCTAATGTGTTTACGCGAACACTATAATACCTAGGCTATGACTGTTTTATTATCATTTGCGATCCAGCCGATTTGATTGCCACAGCATATAGATTGGTGTACTTGAATATTTTACAAATCCCCTCACGCACGGAAAATCGATTTGTCGCTAAGATTCAAGGTCATTGTGAATGGCACATTTATGCAATATGAAGTATATTATATACCTGCGACTATAGCTTCATAATGTGTAACAATGATAAAGTCGATTGGTATACCTATATGTATATGTATAATATAAGTAAAAATTAATGTTGTTGAAAAACAAACGTGTAAAGAAATTGTATTGTTTTTAAACATTGAAAACAAAAAATTGTTAAGTTTTAAACGAACTTTTTGAACTGTTTTTGGTTCAATGTATAAAATAAATGAAGAAATTTTATTTTCCTATAAAATATTTCAAGTTTATATAGAATGAAATAAATAGGTTTGTAATAATATAAATATTTATGCACTAAAAAATAAATAATTAAGTTACCACAAATTTGTTATAATAAACACTAATGAATCTTAGAAAAATGACCTTATAATTTGTACAAGGATCCTATTATTTAACGGCCAAGTAGATATAAAACAAAAAAGCTTTCAAACTTGCGATAAATATATCTCGCAACAATACATTAAAAAAAAAATTGAATTAATAACCGCAAGTAATATGTACGTAACAGCAATAAATCGATTATTTCTTAATGTAATTCCAGACTTCGATTTTTTTTTCAATACACAATAATAGCTCTCGTAATATATAATTCAGCTTGCAAGTCGCAAGCTCACCGGTCATCGTCGCACCGACTGCAACATTCAAAAAATAAAATTATGGAAACAAATTATTTTTTGATATCAGAAAAGAAGCCTACAAAAATCAAAACTTGCATCTTATACCTACTCCTGAATATATGCAAAATATAAAAAAACAGCATGTAATTTCAAAAGACGCATATATATTGCGTATAGAGCAATGCAGTCATTTTTATATATTAGCACTTATTGGGAAAGTCGCCAGAATAGAGACAGTAAACTACAGTTCTTATCTCAAAATCCTGCCAAAAATGTACATATACTTATATACAGTGCAGTCACCAAAATGCATGTTATTACAAAATTGTGCAAGTAGATTTTACTTGCGGCATATATGAAACTGAGTCGAAGGTCGTTTTACAATTCACCGATAATTCAGTTTTCTACTTTAACACGTAATGACATACGTATAGATTTTATTACTTACACACATTAACACAACAGCCAGTTTGCCGTTTGCTTCCGTATATAACACAATAAAAAAAAAAAACTTCTACAAGTATACAACACAAATTATATTATAGCTGCTAGCAGAGTGTGTGTGTAATACACGTATACGTGCCAAACCAGGTGTACACCTACACCTTAATAAGTTATACTACCTGCGCTACTGCTAAAGAGCGAGGGGAAGAAAAGGTGTATACCAAAGGACGGATAATTAAAGAGAGTCTTCCATCAGACAGATTACTAACTGCTATAATTGAAAAGTGTATTTTAAAATCAAAGCGAAGCAGAAGTCGAATACTTCAAGCGCCGGTGTCACCAGGTGAAAGAAGCGCTACTACACACAGCTGTAGTCTCTTTTCAAGAGAGCGGCTTATGCGTAAAGTGAGGTTATTTCTAGCAAGCAATAACAGTAACAGCAAACTCCAGGAAGTCTTCCTCCCCGCAAACATACTTAAGCCATGAGTAACCACTCGTCGTCGTCGTCGTGACAGACGCCCAAAGCCTACTATTACGGGGTTATGCGCTGCTTGCGTTGCTCATCGCTTTTTCTTCTTCTTGGTCTCCTTCTTCATCGTCATCATCGAGACTTACGACCGGAGGGATGACTCAGCCGGGGCCACTTATTGGCCCGACCTGAGCTCAGTCCATATGAGCTCTCTTGTCGCGCCCACCTGCTGCCAGACCCAGAGCCAAGCAGCTGAGATAAATTGTTGACAGCGTTAGAAGAGAGTCTCAAGGTATTTAAACTGAGAACCTATTTATGCTTTTTAATTTATACCTCTACTCCTTGGAAAATGAGGAAAAAGGAGATGTCTTGTGGTTTCCTAACATGAAAGTATTTGTTTATGCCGGCGCTCTCTCAACGCATACTTATGTGTACCAATGTTTTTTAGGTAAACTTTTGAGACACAACAGTGCCATTGTTTAGGATCATCATCTAGAAATTGCGGATATTTATTTGCCAAGAGCGAATATGGAGTCGGCCGCAGTGCAAGATGATAACGAAACCAAAGAGGAAGCTGAAAATGTTGTTAATGATACAGGTAAAATTCAGTTATGTTTTGTAGTTATTTTTTTTTTTTTAAGAGAGGGGATAGGTGTTGGTTCAATATGAGTCACACCTGTCCTCTGGGAATAACAACTAGATTTGTGAGTTTATTTGGAAACTTGAATGTGTACATTTACATTTTTTTTTTTTTTTTTTTTTTTTGAACAGGTATAGAAGTATTTCATAGCTATACAAGTCATGACTAATATTTTTTTATTTAAAATGTAATGTTTTTACTTTTTATTTTAACATCATCATTATATAAATTTTTATATGACATAAGTATTTTTGCAGTAGACTTTAAGAATTAATAATTTTATTTTTATTGTTTAGAAGATGTGCATGAAAAATTGAAAAATTTGGAAACATTGAACAATCAAATGAGAGAAGAATTTGATGTTCAAAGAGCAAAAATGAAAGAATTATTTTTACAAAAAGAAGGTAATATTTTAAAAACATTTTCAAAAAATGTATTCGTCATATCTTGTTTTTTTATATTTTTAATTTCTGCAGAGGATGCAAAGACAAAAACGGAAGAAAATTTAAAATTACAAGAAGAAATTTCAAAATTGCAAGATGAACTTAATGAAGTCAAGAGTCAACTTGTAATTGTTGACATAAAAACAAAGAATGACATTGATTTAGAAAAGCGTAAGGCAGAGGATGAAATAGCCTCTTTACAGCAAATAATAACCTCAACCGTTCAAGAATCTTCTGCAGCAAGGAAAGAACTAGAAAGTAAAATCAGCAAATTTAAAGAAGAAAACAACAATTTGAGGTTACAACTTATGCAGAGTCCAAGCCTGGATAGTCCTCAACTTTCATTATCAACGATGACAAAGACTTTAGCAAAAAAAGTAGCATCTCAATTGGGTGCTGATTCACTTTCACTTGGTTCTGAAAATGAAGATAGTTCATCTAAAAACAAACGACATGTATGAAAATTTACGCGTTTTTATATTAAATTAATCGAAGAAAAAAAACATTTATTACAATTTTATTATGTTTACAGGCAGATGAAGATGCTGAAGTATTACGTTCACTGGTTGTGCCATTAGAAGAAGAGATATCAGCTTTAAAAGAAAAATTAAGAACAACTGATGATGAGTTACAAAAGTATAAAGAAAAGGAAGAACAGTTGCACAATAAACAATTAAAAGCTAAAGAAGCTGGTTCTTGGGAAAATATGTGTGATATGTGTTCTAATTATGAAACTCAACTCCAAAGAATGCAAATGGAAGCTAAAGATCTTAAAAAACAGTTGCAAGAAACTGAACAACTATTACAAACTCAAAAACAAGATTTGACAAAGGAAGTGGAATTTCGAAAAGGAATGGAAGAAAAGTGGAATGAGAAAAAAGAAGAGCACAAAGCTGAAGTTAATAATCTCAGTTCTTCTGTTAAAATAACTGAAGAAATTATTAATGAATTGAAACAACAATACAATCATACTAAAGAGACTGTTACTAAAGAATTAGCGCGATTAACGAGAGAAAGAGATGAAGTACAAAAACATTTAGATCAGTAAGTAATAAAATTAATTTTTTATGAATAATTATTCTAAAAAAAGTATTCAAATATTTTCTTAATAAACAATGCTGAATCAAAATGTATTTATCATTACAGTTTACAACAACAAAATGAATATTTGATGGGAAAATATAGTAAACATTCCGAGCATTACCAATACGAACACATAAACATGCCAAACACCGTCGAAGAATTACACGTTAGTGTTCTTAAAATTCGTGAAGAACTTATTGTGGCAACAATTTCCAAAGAGGAAACTGAGAGTAAATGTAGATCTCTCGAATACCAGCTTGAATTACTGCGTGACCAAATTGAACAGGATAATCAGGAGAGAGAAAGGAAGGAGGCGGAATTCCAAAGCATAGTGGAAAGCGTGTCGAAATCGGAAGCGGTTATAACCGAATTAAAACAGCAAATATTAAATTTACAACAAGAGTTAAATACGGGTGAACAGACGCAAAAGGATTTCGTGCGTTTGACGCAATCGTTGCAGGTAGGTATAATATTTTTTAAATCCAATATATTTTTTTTTACAAATAAAAAAGTAAAAAAAAAATGATTTATTAAAGGTTCAACTTCAAAAAATTAGAGATTCAGAAAAAGAAGTAAGATGGCAGTATGAAGATGATGTTGACGAGTGCCCGACTTGTCATGCATCTTTTACGCAAGCAAAGAAAAAAGAAAAGGTTACTATTTAAATATCAACTTAATAAATTTTATTAATTTCAATATCTTAATAAAAAAAAGTTGATTAACAGTTTTAAAAACTTTCTTATATGTAATATTTTTATTCTCAGATGCATTGTCGACACTGTGGTCAAGTTTTTTGTCAGTCGTGCCTAAATAATGTTGTGAAAAGCGGACCGAAGCAAAGGCCATCAAGAGTTTGTAATGTTTGTCATACATTACTGGTACAAGAAACAGCTCCATATTTCAGTCGAGATCCTCCTTAAATTTATTACACATGAAAGAGTTGGCAGAATAATGGATTTAGTTATGAAATATGTGCAATAATTACAAAAGCTACACCATATTCTGTTTTGAAAACAAAATTTTATATCTTTAATAAGTTATTATGCAAAATCCATAAACCAAATTTTTCTTTGCATACTTTTAACCTGGAGTAATGGATATTAATGAAATAATTAAAAGTTGTATTTTATGTGATATAAAGAAATATTAAGTTTTACGAAAATATATGAAATTTTTATCTTTAAACTTTTCATGTATACAATAATAATACGGCAGCTTTAAAATCTAATAAATTGATTACGCTGATCACGGCGTGATTTTTTTCATATATTTTCATAATTTGTTTCTTTGGAATTTTTGTCTGTACAGTAAATAAATGCTAGACTTTATGCAAGTTTTGGACAAAAGAGTATATCTGCGATAAAATAGAAGTATATAACAAATAAGTATATTCTTATCATTTGACAAAGTCAAGTGATAAGAAAAGTATATTTGTCAAATATCTTGTAAATATGAGACTGTACTAATTAAACTTTAATGACGTTTAAAATTTCATGACTATTTTATTTTCGTCCATGTCTCAGTATAATTATTTTCAAATTAAAAACCAGAAGCATGTTTTAAAATTTAGTAGACATAAAACTTCATTTTGTAATAAACTTGATATTATTAAAAAATGAGTTTTTCAATGCTACATTACAAATGAATTATAATAATTTTTATTTATTTAATCATTTAATGTAATAAAAATCATAAACAATGTATTTACACATTCCTATGACTATGAATTATTTATTTAGATATCAAAGTTCGGTTTTGCTGTCAAACAACAAATCCATTTACAAATGTAACAAACGCAAGAAAATGCTATGCAGTTTATTGCAATATATTAAATTACAATTCTTTAAAAAATAATTTTTTATTTTTATATACAAAACATATAAGATCTATAAATTACATAAAAGCGCAGAATTCCTACTTTACAGAAATTTATTCATTTTGATGATTTTGTTATTTATTAACAAAAATTATTTGATTTATCCAATTTATCTTTTTAACAAATTATAAGAGAATGAGATTTTAGAAAGTTTGAAAATAAAGTAAAATTTGTGGCTGTAAAAAGTTATCACGCGAAAAAAATATTTAAATCTATTATGCGTACAAATAAATGATTTAATAATATACATTAAATTGTGTATTTCGTGTATTTTCTTTTGCACTACTTTCTTTTCAAGGTAATCTTCGTATTCACGCCTATTTGATATTTTATCATTTTGCATAATACATAATTATTTAGCAAAAATCACTCAAAAAATTACAAAAAAATTGAAACCATTTTTTTTTACAAAACATATTAATCGTGGCTTTATAAGAATGTGCGCAATATAAAGTGTATAAATAAAAATACATCTTGTAAGAATTAGAATGATATGAAAACGTCAAGTGTTAAAAGTGAACATAAAGACTCAACATTATTAGTTTCAGCTTGAATATCGCATTTTTTCTCGATACGAAACTGCTTACGCTTTGATGTAAGCACTTAATCAATATTTTCTTCTTCCGTAATGATACATTTTTTTTTTTAAATAGAAAAGAATTTATTTATTAAATCTTCTATAGGTTGTGGGCATTTTTCATCGAACAATGGTTCCTCTGTTTTGGCATGCTCATCTCGTAGGTCTTTCCAGTCACTTAATCTATCCATATAATCCACATATTTTTCATGATCTTCAATTTTTGAATAAACGTGTAACAAACCTCTATAGTCATATTCTAAGCCACTGTAGCTTTTGCCAAATAATTTGAGACCTATAAAATCAGAGTATATTTAGATTTGTTTAGATTTACAACTTGCAGGTTTATGCAGTATACTAGTACTACATATGATAAGTAATGAGATAATTACTTACTTATTTGAATACTTCTATGGTATAATTTTTCTGCTTCTTGATAACGTTGCATGTGGAAATTATAAAGCGAAGCAAGGTGTCCTATACTTAATCCAACTTCATAATCTTCTGGACCTAGTATGTCTTCCTTAATTTTAATGGCTTTAAGGTGCATGTCTTCTGCTTCCTAAACATAAAATAAAGTATTATTAATCCCAATAATAATTATACAAAGTTTATTAATTTTTTAATAGTTATAATTGACCTGAAATCTGCTCATGCTTTGATATAATCTTCCTAAATTTCCGTAATGTTTGGCAGTTTGTACATTCTCATCGCCGAATGCAGTCTTTGATAGTTGTAGAGCAGATAAATGAAGAGTTTCTGATTTAGTAAATAAATTCTGGTCTGACCCTGGTGTCTGAGAATTGTCTAGAGCAATTTCTTCTAAGATTAGAGCTTTTACTCTTTTGGCACTTGCAAGCATCAAATGTTCAGCTGGCAACAATTTTTCCATGATTTCAATGGCTTTATTTACGTGGTGACTGTTAAAATAAAATTATAAATTCCAATACATAAAGAGTATTATATTTTTGTAAAAAAAAATATTTATAATTTTACCTTGCTAAATTAAATTTACCAGAGCTATACTCTTGTACGTAAAGTGCATATGCTAAATCTTCATGTGCCATAGCCACTTGAAGATTATATTTACCAAATATTGCTTTCCTTATATGCAAAGCATACTAAAGTAAAAAATTGAAAACTTTATTAAATTTATATGGATATAATTCAATGACTATAATAATAATTTAAAAACTTGCCTTATATATAGAAACACTGTTGGCAATACTATCTGAATTAAGCAAATAAAAACCATAATCAATAAGAACGTCGCTATATTTTGGATGCTCAGTATCAAAAATTTCTCTGGCAAGATATACTGCTTGTTTAATTAATAAACCAGCTTTTGAATACTCTCTCTTCATTATACAAGATTTGGCAATTTGACGAAGGACATTGATGATAATGTGAGGAGGAAGATTTGGTTTTAGTTGTTTCAAAGCTTCCACACTCCATCTAAAAAAAATTAATAAATAATGTATTTCTTTCTTTAAAAATTAATGAATTGAATTGGTTATGAGTTTGACAATTACTTATAAGCTTGATCATATTCACTTCTGCTAAAATAAAGTGCCCCAAATTCTGCATAGAGAGCAGCATGATTTATATTTGTGCAGCCAGCATTATTGAGTTTTTCAATAGTTTGTAGTGCTAATTCTCGGGTTTCTGCAGCTCCACTAAAAATGCAGTAGGCTGTTTGTGCATGAAGTAGTCTGCAAAAATAGAGATATATTGTATTAATAATATTTTTTTAATTTTAATAAGCATGTCAATTTTTAAATCATAAATTTTAAGTATATCTAGTTAAAAATAAAAAAAGTTTACAAACTTACTTGTAGCAGCAGTCTAAAGTACGACACCAGTTGTCTGTACTTTGAGGTCCTAATACGCAAAGTTCTTTACAAGATAATAAAACTTGTTCACTTTCAGCATACCAGCCAGCATCATTGAGAAATTTACCAAGTCGTAAGCCTAAATTGATTATTTTTTCATGGGATGTAGAATTTTTCTTGTTGACAAGACAACAAACGTTATAGCCTACAGCTAGTTCATTTACAATTTTTGTCCCATGGTCCATTAAAGCCTATAAAATGGAAGAAAAAAATTGTTAATCTCATGATTTAAATTATTTATAGAAGTTATTAGATTGCAATTATAAATAAATTATATTAATCAATAAAATATAATAAAATTTTACCTGAAAACTTTTGAGTAAATGTATTCTTTTGTTTGTCACTTTAAGCATACGTAAAAGTGTGTTGAAATCGCTTAGTTCTATTCCAAGTAGACACAGTTTTTGATTTTTATAAAGCTAAAAAATAAAATTCAAAATTACAAATTAAGATTTTATAAAACACAAAAACATAATTTTAATGTTTATTTTTTTCAGTTCTATTAGTGCATTATAAATTTTTCAAGAATGTTGATATTTTTTTTATCTAGTAATTATATTAAAGTATAAATACTTTAGAAGGCTTTGATAAAAATTCCACCTATATTTATAGATACTTGCTCTCTCATCTACATTAATATTAAAAAAAAGAAATTAAATGAAAAAAAAAAAAATAAATAATTTTAATTATAAAAAATAAAAAAAAAAAAAAAAAAAAAAAAAAAAAAAAAAAAAAAAAAAAAAAAAAAAAAAAAAACAAGAAAGAAAGTAAAAAAATGATTTATCAAGCAATGAATTTTTTAATTTTAATCTACTACATTTTTAAGAAATTTTTTTTTAATTTTTATAGAACTAAACTCTTAAACAAGTCACAAATACAAGTAAATGTTTTTGCTGGTCAGCAAATTAACAACAGATCAGCTAAAATAAAGACAGCAAAAAATAAAGAAATAAATAAAACTTATCAATTAAATTCCTTCATAAATTAGCTACTGCAAATAAATAAAAACCTTACAAATTAAAAAATGTAATAGATTCGAAAGCCCTTCGACATCCCTTTGAATAATATCAATAAACGAAAATTTGCAGTCCCACCGCGGAAGGTCACAACTTCCAACAACATAAGTATTCCGAGCATAATATAAGAATTGCTCGGAAAACGTATAGGAGATAGTTAGTGAACGCACAACGATCCGTAAGTGCGATAAGTTAAAATGTACACATACATATATATACATGTACATACAATCGCTCTAATATATTATACACGCGCAAAGCAGCTGCTGATTATATTCGCATACAAGAATATATAGTAGAAAATAAATCTCTACCCTCCCCCTCTTGCTTTCTCTCTCTCATTCTCTATTTTACAACAAGTAGATATTTCACAAGGGCGCTCAGCCAACGTCGCGTTTTTTATCCCACAAAAGAGACAGACACCTCCTCTCTTTCTCTCTCTCTCTCTCTCTCTCTATTATATTTGCACACGCTGTGAGCACACATATACTGCAGTGCCAGCTGACTTCCCCTTTATCCTCTTCCCCTCACGGGCATCAAGCCCAGGATGGTAAAAAATGTATATTGTAAATTCGTCCAAGATCAAAGAAAGGTGAAATAGATGTTTATATAAAGAATCACTTTTTATTTTCGTGGGAGGTCTGATAGAATATGACGTACAGCTATATACATATAACATGCACTTACGAAACCAAGAGTATCTCGTGGCTCTAAGAGACGAGTTCCAAGAGCATGATAAAACTAATTATTTTTATGAGGAAGAGAATGCACCAGGGAGAGTGGAGGAAAGTAGCTTTACCTGGTAGTAGAGGTCGAAAAGCACGTTTTCAGGCAGAAAACCAAGGTGGCTCTTGAAGGCGAAAAATTGATCGGCAACGGCACGTAGACTTAGCTGGTAAAGGCTCCTGCAGTCGGTCCCGTCCATGGCGGCGGCGCCTCCTCCACGGCACTGCAGGTCGCCTCTCTTTGTATATATTACGTGTACGTTATATAGGAATAGGATGTATGGCTGTATTACGCGCTCTCTCTTTCTTTCTTTCTTCACTTTTCTGCACTTCCGTCTAATATTTATTATACATGCAATATCGATCGGCTACTATTATATTATCTGCGTCTAGCTATATATGTACACCACCTCCACCACCATCACGCTATATATATGTTATACAGCTGGTAATTATATTCTTTCTTGTTTTGTTAGCGTTGCTGCGCTCTTGCAAAAACAATGATGGAGCTTTGTTTGTCAGGATGGCCGAGCAATCACTCGTGTTTTCTCCGGTGTGCTGAAGTTGAGAGAGAAAGAGAAAGAGAGCCAAAGCCCGAGCTGCACACCGCACGGCTCTCTTTACTCTGCAAACAACAGCAGCAGCAGGCGGCCACCGCGCACCGCACAGCTGTTTTCTTCTTCTCTCTTCGTTGGAGCTCTCTCCGCCTGCTCCAACTTGATACTATTCGGAGTCGGAGTTATATATATATATATGGACGGTCGTAATTATTGCACTTAATATATATGTATATATCTACATATAATTAGAGGAACACACACTTCCACGGAGAGGAGGATATCTCACGCGCCGCGCACCTTAGGGCGCCAGGCAGTATATTGAAAGAAACCGATATACGACGACGATCCGCTAGCAGCGCGAGCCAGAGCAGCAGCGGGCGCGAGAGAGAGAGAGCCTCTCGGAGACGATATTTCGCTTTTGCTAATGCAGATTCTTTCTCTCTCCCTTATTCTTCCTCTATCTTGTTCACTCGTTCTTTCTTTATTGCTCTGTAGTACTTTATATATCCCCCTCTCTCTCTTTCTCACTTTAGCAGTAGCCTACCTCATGTCTGGCACGGGTATTTATGCGTGATCGAAAAATTAATGTTAGAGTTCGATACGGGAGAGCTACCGACGATATAAGTATTATTAATACCGTTCGCACATCACAGACATATACACACGCCCGGCATTTCTTTTGAGCTGGCGCCAGGTGTTCGGGGAAGAGGAGCACTATCCTTCGATTCTCTCGTGTGTCTTATGTCTCTGTCTCTCTGTCTGTCTCTCTACTCTCTCTCTCTCTCTTTCTCTTTCGCACTCACTCTTTCAGTCCACGCTCTCGCAGTCGGATTCGGATATCAATGTGATCAAGATCGACGAAGTATAGTTGTACTCGATACTTTTTTATTCAGTATCGGTTCCGACCTTGTTTAGAGGGAAAAATCAAAAATTTTGAGAATTGGAACTTTCAATTCGATTGTTTTCTTTGTTAATGCTACTCACAGGTTTTTTGAAAATAACTGTTTTGTATGTACAGTAATCTGTAACGTTCTGTCAAATCTAAATAGAAAGACGACGACATTGTTGTAATTTGATTCTTAAATCAAAATCTACAGGAATGGATCCATTAATGGTAAAATTATAAAAATTATCATTATTGTAAATCTTTTTAGTTTATACGTGCTCAACTTGAAATTTTACGTTATACTAATACTTGTCATTTTAAAAATCTAACCTCGTTCTTATAATTACATTTATTTTCTTGCAGACATGTGGATGGTGCAAAGCAAGCTTAATATTATCAGATATTCTATCTCACAAGTGCTTTCAGAATCACAAAAATGTACATATTGATAGTAAAAGTTTTTGTTATCCGCAAGATGGTAAAGTATTTTTACTTCATAAATAAGGTTTAATTTATACATGCTGCTAATGTAAATTTGTTGCAGAAAATGGAACTGTATTTTACTATAATTCAAATGAAAATTATTATGCTATAGAGGTAGACCAATTTTTAAGACCTATTAATCCTATGCATGAAGTTGAAGAAAACAATGACGTACTGAACCAAGAAGGTAATATCTAGTAAGACTTTATAAAAGTTATAAAATGATTGCATTTAAAAAATTAATTTAACATTTATATCATGTATTATTGTTTAATATGTATTTATATTTTTAGATCAAAATATTAGCAAGAATTTGAACCCTAACTCTAAAAGCAAAACTAAAACTAAAAAGAAGTCTTCTCCTTCTAAACCTAGACCAATTTCTTTCATCTGGCAACATGCAGAAAAAACAGAAGATAAGAAGATTCTGATATGTAAACATTGTCAAAAACAAATTAAAGGTTCTGGAAACACTACAAATATGTTTAAACATCTTAAAGTCATACATAAGATAAGCAACACAAACACCAATGACTCAATTGACACTGGTTATTTACCAGATGAAAATCAATTTATTAATAATAGTGATGGTACTGCATGTGAATTTGAAAGAAAAGGTAATTTATTTAAACAAAGATATTTCAAGAAGTCAATTTTACATAACTTTGTCGAAATAAACAGAATTATATTTTTTTTATTTATGTACAAAAAATAATACTTAAAAAGTTAATTCTATATTTCTATTATTTATTACTGATATTTTTTTTTTATATATTTAAATGAAAACAGTAGCAATATTATAATTAGCAATAGTTTTTATACTAAAGTAAAGTTTTCTACTTCTATAGGTAGTTTAATTTGGGAACATGCAGAAAAAACAAGTGACAAAAATATTCTTATTTGCAAACATTGTCAAAAACAAATCAAAGCTGGAGGAAACACTACAAATATGTTAACACATCTGAAACGCAAACATCCTTCAGTGATAATCAACATAAATACCAATAAGTCAAATGACACTGATCATTTTGAAGACATAAACGAATATACTAATAATAGTGACGATGATATTGAAGGTAATGTATCAGTCAAAAACATTTTGCAAAAAAGTAGAATTTAACAAAACTTTATTAAAGTAAACAAAATTACATTTAAGAAAATAATTTAACATCTTTTCTATATGCATTAACTTTTAAAATAATTTTTCATTTTAGCTCAAAATAAAAGCAAAAATTTGAACTCGAAAACTAAAACTAAATCTAGTATAATTTGGCAACATGCAGAAAGAACAGAAGATATCAATACTCTTCTTTGTAAACATTGTCAAAAACCAATTAAAGGTGGTAAAAACACTACAAATATGTTAAAACATCTTAAGCACAAACATCCCTGGGCGTTAAGCAACACAAGTTGTAATACTGATAGTGAGTCTAAAGATTCAAAAAAAAAGAAATCAGAATTTGTAAAAAAATCACGAACAAGTAAAGTTGATTATACTGAAGACATGAGTGAGCATAATAGTGACAATGAAGATGGAAATGAATTTGAAAAGAAAAATGATTCATCTTTTTCGCAAGAAGGTAAAATGTAATAGAACCTTAAAATAAATGAAAAGATTACATACAAAAAAGTGTTGCTTCATGCTCACCATTTATTTATGTACTAGGTTGTAATATATTTTTTATATTTTAGATCAAGACAGCAAAGATTTAAAGTCTAAAACTAAAACCAAATCTAGTTTAATTTGGGAGCATGCAGAAAGAACAGAAGATTGGAATATTCTTGTTTGCAAACATTGTCAAAAACAAATTAAAGGTGGTGGAAACACAACAAATATGCTAAAACATCTTAGACACAAACATCCCTCAGTGCTAAGCATCACAAATAGTAACACTAGTAACAAGTCCACAGATTTAAGAAGACGTGAATCAAGAAATTTAAGCAAATCACAGACTAACAGACTTGATCATCATGAAGACATGAATGACTATTATAGTGATGACGAAGATAATACAAGTGAATTTGAAATCAGATATGATCGCTCTTTGTCTAGAAAAAATGCTTTGCAAAGAGGTAAAATTCTGCAGAATTTATTTAAAATCAATTAAATAATTACACTATAGAGACATTGTTATAATATTTTCACCATTTTTAACTTTTAATATGTTTTTAATATTCTTAGATACAAGAAATTACAAAGATTTAAAAAGTTCTACACCTAAGTCTAATAAAAATAGTGGAAATACAACAAATATATTACAACATCTTAAAAGAAAACATCCCTTGATAATAAGTAACTCAAATAGTTGCAATTTTAATAAACCAAATTCTGTCAAAAGGTTTAAATCAGAAAATATAAACCAGTATCTAGTAAGCAGTTTTAATCTACTACCAAAAGAAAAAAAAAACATGTCGATCTATTTATTTTTTATATTAAATTTTATTTTTAATTATCATTTGTCAAAATATTTAAATATTGGATATGTAAATTTACAGGTTCAAGAAAATGTTGGAGGAATTGTTCCTAATTTTGAGAAATCTCTGTGTTTTGAAGGTTTGAATAAAATATTAAAAATATTAGTATTATTTTCAATTCTAACAAACAATTTAACTTGCATATTACTCAACTGTTTCAGAAAAAGAATGCCAAGATGAAGAAATCACAAATGCAGTAATATATATGATATGTAAAGATTTACTTCCAATATGTACAATAGAACAAGAAGGTTTTTTACAGTTTCTCAAATTTTTAAGACCTTTTTATGTACCTCCTTCGACAAACACCGTCGCAAGAAGAATAGAGACAAAATATGAAGAACTCAAAAAAAATTTTATAAAGGATTTGGAGAAAAAAACTCATTATTGCTTGACTTGTAATATATGGAATGATAGTTTTAGTCAAAGTTATTTGAGAATAAGTATTCACTACCTTGATGAAAATTTTAACATGAAAACTAAACTCATTGGATGTATTCCGTTATATGATGAGTGTACATCTGAAAATATAAAAGAATGTTTAAAAAGTACATTAGATAGTTTTAATATTGATTTGGAAAAAATTACAGCAGTAGTAACAAGTGAAAATTTCGCTGTCACAGAAGCCATTACTGAATTCATAGGAACAGATCGCCATTTATCGAGTATTGTAGATATTTTTGAACAAGTACTGCCAGACACTCTAAATCATTTTCCAACATTAAATAGTTTGATAAATAAAATAAAGATTATCGTAATGATGATTAAAAGTAATATTTCTGCTTTAAATAAATTGAAAGAGGAACAATTGAAAGACGGCAAGACTGAAGATACAGTATTAAAATTAATACAAGATGTACCAACTTATTGGATAAGTAAGATTGACATGATTGAAAGATATATACAACTTGAACCTTATATATCCTCATCATTAGCTGCATGTGATCGTTCGGTTGAAATGATTGATCAACACGAACTTGCAGATTTATCATTAATGAATTGTATTAAAGACATTTTGCCGTTAATGAATTGTATAAAAGAAGTTATTGTAGATATCAGTGAAGATACATATCCCACATGCAGTGTAATTATTCCAATAATTTATTGCATAAATAAAAAGATTCAGTCAATTGTACCTTCAACAGAAGTAGGAGAAGAATTTAAATTAAAAATGCAATCAGTAATGTCTGAAAAGTTTGGTGGGATTGAAAAATTACCGATCTTAGCTCAATCAACAATTCTAGATCCTCGTTTTAAGAAATACCACTTCTATAATGATTCTAATGTTTGCACTGCTTTGAATGGAATCAAAGCAGAGCTTGCAAACTATTCACACATTGAAAAAAATCAAGATCAAAGTCAAACGAAAAAAAATTCGTTAGAAAATTTATGGGATTTTCACGATTCAATTGTCGATAACGCATCAGATCCTTTAAAAATAGATAATGAAAATGTAGAGCTTGATAATTACATTAAAATGCCATTGATTCATAGAAAAGAGAACGCATTTAAGTACTGGAAAAATGCTGAGTCGATATTTCCACATCTAAGTACTCTAGCATTACGACAGTTATCGGTAATAGCTACGTGTGTACCTTATGAAGAAAAATTGTCTTCAAAAGGAAGTATCTATGAAAGTGACTATAAAACTTGTTTAACTGGAGAAGATTTGAACACTTTGATGTTTTTGTCATCATTTTCATATGACGAGTTTAACAATGTGTAAATGATTTATTGTATGTCATTAATTTATACCTGAATAATTATTATAATTTGTTTAAAATAAATTTTGAAATCTTAAAAAAAATTTTTTTTAACCCAAAGCTAATTTCCATTTTCTTATAATTTTTATCATATATGCTTTTTTAAGATCTTAAAATATTTTTTTTTACTTCTGAGTGTAAAACTTTTTTTATTTATACAAACTTTTGTTTCAAATTATTTTAATGAAAAACAAATAACAATAAATGAATAATCAATAAATTAAAAACTGGATTGAGTGAAAATTGTTAAAAATCATTTTGATAAAATAAATTTTATCTTTAAATTAAACCATTTTTTTGCTTTTATTTGTTTTAAGTAAACTTTAATTATTTATAAAAAAAAAAAAAAAAGATATCTAAAAGATCGATCAACCCAACACACATTAAAAAAGATATCTAAAAAAGCAAAAAAAAAATTAATATCCGATACTTTTTAAAAGGTATTGATATTTTTGACTTCGATAAATAGTAAAGATCGATATATTCAAGTTGTACTTCATCTCTCTTTTTTCAAAAATCTATTAATTACAATGAGCAGCGCTGTCTCTGCAATTATCTTGCTCGACAAATACATAATAGCAATAAAGTTCGATTTTACATAATATTATAATTGTTGTTATAATCTAAAATCATACTTTTCTGTATTACCTCACACTAATCTGTCAGTGATAGTCACTAAATATGAAGTACGCGACCGTCATATTTTTCGAATTGTAAATGCCCCTCCAAATCTTAATACGCGCACAGTGGATCGCTATAGTATACGTACAATATATGATAGAATTCACACGTTGCGTACCTACTTATATCTTAAGTTTGCGGGATTATCGCGTTTGCGTGATGATTTTTTTTAATTACAGCGGATATGATTTTTTAGAGTTTGTTGGCCTTATTAAATTGTTGTATGTACCTATGTGAATTTTGGATGTTTTTAAAAGCTTAGTAAGAAAATAATATATAAATAAGATTTATTTAATGCAATTATTATAGGTGTAGGGAAAACTGAAGTGATGTTCTACCCAGGGGCGGATCCAGGGGGGGCGATGGGGGCGATCGCCCCCCCCCCAAGACCCCAAAAATCCAATAACCCAAGACAATAACAAAAAAGCTATCCACAAGCCATAAACCCCACAAACCCAGGGTGCAGCGAGGTCAA
>JAPYZE010003617.1:0-21481 GCA_030522805.1 Leptomastidea abnormis | reverse complement strand
ACTGTTTTTCTTTTGCGCACTGTAAACCGTGCGCAAAATAATTTTTGCGCACTGTTTTCTTTTGCGAACGCTAAACCGTGCGCAAAAGAAAAACGTGCGAGAAAGTACCTTTTTGCGCACCGTTAAACGTGCGCAAAAGTGAATTTTGCGCACGAAATTGCAAAAAATCTATTAAAAGAAAAAAAAAATTAAATTATTCATCTGGAAGTATCTCTCGAAATTTGAATACACGTACATTACATATTTAAGTAATAATACTTATTCTTAATTTAATACGGAACCTTGAAATTTGAGTGAATTCGTATATTAAAAATGGATAAGAGCTATTTAAAGAGTAATAAGGCATTAAAATAAATCTCAATTCGTATTAATACAAGCGCAAATGGAAAGAACAATAAGGCTTGGGATCATTCAGCCTCATTACTTGAAAATAGTAGGAGATGGGGATGAGAGTGTAAAAGAAGAAGAGGATCCTTTAGATTGCGATTCAACAGAGTAATAACTCGTTCGGATCGCACGTGGAGCAAGCAGAAAATAATAGGCTAATTGCAGAGGGTGAGAGAGAAAGAGAGAGAAGAGAAAAAGAGAGTGGTAGAGAAATAGTAGGAGGAGGGGGGGGGGCAGTGAGAACTTACGGCTGGCAAAGCGAAGAAAGAGATTCCGAGGAGGGCGCAAAAGGAGGCGATAATTTTGCCCTGCCAAGTTTTTGGCACGGCATCGCCGTAGCCAACGGTGCAGAGGGTGATCTGGAACACAAAAAATATATAATCATTATAGTGTACGTATACACTTGTATATCATCTATGTATGTATATATAAAATTAGCCTGTGGCTTTCATGTATCACGTGCGGCAAAAAAACATCGACGTGCTACGTCCGACACATACACTACCGCGCGCGATTGACACGCGAATATTCAATTGCGAGTTATAAACTTTGACCGTAACGCAATTGACCTGATTTTAGCTCTCATTCTTTTTCTTTTTTTCTTTTTCTTTTTCTCCCTTCTGTCTATATGTAACTTGTGTTCGTAGATTGACTTCATTGGCCTCTCTCTCTCTCTTGTGCGAGTATCCTACGCGCTTGACCGAAGCCTATCTGTCTATGAATTATTTAGTCTATTCAACCGTATAATTTTACTTTTTTTTTTTAATTTACATTCGAATTGAGTACTAATTTTTTGGCGAAGGTTTGAACTTTTTCTTTTCTTTTTTAGGTATTATCGGTTATAAATATACGATATTACATGTTTTCTAAAATTAAAGCTATTAATGGTAATCAATTCGAAACATGTAAGTTTTAGAAAAGATAGTTATTTATAAATAAAAAAGAAATGTAATGAGTAGTTAAGATAGTAACTCTGGGCGAATAAAATTTTACTTTGCTTTATTTTTAAATTTTAAATTATTTTATAAATGTCAAAGATCTCGTAAGGTCTGTAAAATAAAATTGTTTGGAAGAATACGTCATATCAATTTTGCAAGTTTATGTAGTAAAAAGCAATTCGACATTTTTTTTTTTTTTTGAAAATTATTTGATTTTTATAAAGTATTTGCTCTTTTTATTAAAAATATGTAAAAAATAAATACTTTTTTTTGAAAATACGTTAATTATAATTGTATAAATGTGGTTTGAAGAGGCTCGATAGACAGAATATCGGTTTAAGAATTCGTTGGTCGTGAGTTCAATTTCTGGGGTCTATTATCTGAGCCATCAAATGCTGATGTACACTTGATTTAGTGTCTAAAAGCTTAATTAAAGATGAAAAAAAGTCTCGTTCAATTCACTTAGTTTGGGTACATATTAATTTAAAATAGTGTATTATATTTTTTGTTATAA
The DNA here is from genome assembly GCA_030522805.1 of Leptomastidea abnormis. NCBI lineage: Eukaryota > Metazoa > Arthropoda > Insecta > Hymenoptera > Encyrtidae > Leptomastidea > Leptomastidea abnormis. The sequence continues at coordinate 19,642 of JAPYZE010003617.1, read as the reverse complement.
TACTTGATACGTAAAAATGATTTTAAGCTATTTTTTGAATTTTAACAATGTTAAATTTGAATTAAAAGAAATTTTATTGTAAAACTTTTTAGGAATTCATAAAAATACATATCTCATTATTTTTATTTTTAATAACTACCAAATCTCGTTAATCAATATTAGTTATATAAATCAATAAAAAATATAATATAGTTCTTTTTAAAAAAAAAAACGTATTATAAATATTAAATAATAATTATGCAACTTAAAATTAAGAGATTAGGAATTCTTATAGATATAAATTCATCAAGAGTTGATTGAGTAATTTGAAGTTCTGAAACTACCCTGATTTTAATCTCTGTTGCTTAATTCCATATGTAAGTGATAATTAAATTCCACCAAGATTACATCGCATCTTGGTATATATGCATATCTTTGCTAATCCAAATATCACACACATCTTTTGTGCATGACTTAGAATAGACAAAATATTAAATTAAATTTGTGCTTGGTTATTAACACATTCAATTTCCTTCTCTGTCCTATACGTACCAACAATTATAAAAGTAATTTCATACAATAATTAAGTTAAACTTATACGTAAACTCAATAAAATTCTTCCTATTTATTTAATCAACAATATCGCGTTATATTAATTTTATTTTTTTCTCCTCAAGAAACCTAACAAAATTTCAATTATAAAACATTTCTTTAGATCTACATTAATCAAAAGAAAAAAAAGAAAGATAAAGAGAGCAAAATAATCATGAAAAACACAGCAAGATATATAAAGATAGTCATTCGAGCAGAATATTTTCTTGTTTCGCGAGAAACATTATTGCAGTAGCAGCAAAGCTCAACGACTATACGACGATAACAACAGCGGCGCGCGCGCGCGACTCTGGCCTATAAAAGGAGACACACTATACTGGGTAAGGCTTACCACTCCCCACCAAAGAGCTTTGGCAAAGTTATTGAAGTGCTCGTCGTCTTTCTCAGCAAGGTAGACCAGGAAGCTGGCGAATATCAGTCCGAGGAAGCCGATGTAGAGCGTTGTTATTAGCTCCTGAAAAAAAAATACGTCATTAAAAAAAAATTGATATCACTTGCATTAACATTTTTTTAATGCTTTGGATTTTTTAAGTATGGATACATAAAATGAGTTAATGTAGGTGATAAATAAGGATCTTGTTTATGCAAGAAAAAAAAATAATAATTGAATTTAGAAAATGTTTGGGTTATTAAAAAGATATTTTTAGTTTAATGATATGAGCTTATGAATTAATCAAGAGTTAAATTAAATTCGCTAATATAAGGAATATAACGTGTGTCCTTCGAAATAATTTTTTTTTTTAATTTAGGAAGTAATGGGAGGGGGGAAGTTTATACACAAATCCTTCAATTCCAACATTATCCGCTTAAGTAAATTCTCACATAGGAAATAATAAAGCTTTTATACGTTATATTCGACGATTTATTCAAAATATTTCAAGTTTATGCATCTTTTAACGTAAATTAGGAGCAAAGCTTTGAAAGGTATATATTTTCAGTAGCTCTTATTTTTAACATGCCATTAACGCAGGTAAGAGGGGTGGGAATGTCCATTCAAACGAGAACCTCACACAAATCCTTTATAAAAACTGCTGCTTGAATGCTGCTGCTACTATTGCACTGAAAACGTAAGCAAAGAGGTTTTTGCAGACCAGGTCGAATTGTGTATACATAAAGTACTACCATCACGAAAGGCCTTGTGTAAAGAAGAAGGAAAAAAAAGAGCTAATTATTTTAGTTCGATGTTTTATGATAATGATTTTCTGTTCTTGTAATTTATAATCATCTCGAAATATAGCTTACCACATCATCATCATCAGAGAGTAATTTAAAATTTTAATATCGGCTTTATTATTAAATTTCGTTCTCCAAAAATGTTCTAATGATGCAAATTTACTTGTGTCCTAGCTATCGAGGTAATACCTTTAAATCACTTAACGATTACGCCAAAATTTTCAGAAAGCAAAAAAAAAAATTCCATTACAAAGTTATTTCAAGAGAAATTACGCTCGCTCTAATAATCTTACAAATCGCATTTTAAAACTCGCACGATCCACCAGCTATATATATATATATATACATAATATAACAGAAAAATAAAAAGGGACTCTCCTCTTTAGGACACACATAGCTTCAGCTATCTCTAGTATCTCGCACCCGCATAACAAAATGCTCTTTTGCAGTTTACCTAGTAGCAAACACATAGATATACACCCCAAATAACCATCCTCAAAAAGCAAAAAAAAAAAAAAAGCCCTTATATTCCCTGGCAAAACCCCCAAAACCTACACAGCTTTTTTTCTTCTTCTATCTCACCAAACTCCTCTCTCAGCCCTTTTTTTCTGCACTCGTTCAAGCGTTGTGCTTTGTGCCTACTATACACCCCCCTTCCTACTACTATCTCCCTTCGTCTTGTATCCAGACGAGCCTGGTTGTATGCCGCAAAATAGGTCAGAAGGACGCTTGAAAACGTTCTGTTATATATTAATATATACAGAAAATGAGAAAGTCAAAGTGAGAGAGGGGAAAATGAGGGAATGGGGGAGGATATATAGTATAGACGAATATATACTGATATAGGTATAATGAAATCGGTCAATCGGGTTGGCCTTTTCGGCGCCAAACGTTTGTCATGAGACGAACAGTCTAGAGGGAAGAGCGACAGTTTCCCTCGCGGAAACGCAATTTCCGCTAGATCGTATAGGAAAATGGACTGTGAGGTGAATACGTTCTCGCGTGTCTTCGTGCAACTGATCTATTGCTACCCGCAGTGCCTTTGGGAGGAGGGAGGAGGGTCCTCCTCTGCGTGTACGACTATATGTCCTTAGGCTAGGAGAACTTCCGGAGCAAGGTCACGAGCGACGACGAATGTATCAATTTGTGTGTGTGTAGAGCTGTACAGAGCTTACGGTTGACGGAGTGCTTTTCCGCTTGGACACCGGAAAGTTTCTCATCGTCCCCCCCTCTCTTTCTTCCTGACTGATATACCTTGATTTCTACTAGCTATGGCTGAGCTTTTTAATGTGACAATCTGGTAGACACGCAGGACTGTCTTGAAAGAGAGATATAGGATGTGCGTGTGTTAGGTTTGAGGTTAGCACGCGAAGATCTGTATTATGTATACGTGTTGTGTTGTGATTTTTTTTTTTTGATAAATAGAGGGGAGCTTGCGAGAGCTTTTAAAAAATGCGCGTAGATTATCTTTTATACGCACGTCTGACTTGTGTATTTTTATTTATGGGATACTGAAAAAGAGACAAGATGATTCGTTTTGAGCTTTTCTGGGGTGTATGTATGTGAAAGTGCGTAGACTGATTTTTTTTTGTAAAAGTAGAGGGTGATAGGGAGCTGTGGAAGGTATTTTTAAGAAAGCTTTGGAATATACTGACTATTACGAGGGTCGATTGTAATCGTATGGTACGATTTTCAAACTGTTTGTGAAGTTTGATCTGATGTAGCTATTTTTAAGATTTTTTTTTTTGTTTCCTATTTTTTTTTTGTAGTATCAGTATGAAGAAATCAAGTTTTTAGAAAAAGTTATTATGACAGGTTGTATTAATAAAAAGTTTGAAGAAATTTGTAAACAACAGTTTTAGAAACTTTTATTAAAATTGAGAAAAGTTATTTATTAAGAATACTTTTTATTAACTACTACTTCTGCTATATAAGTAATCAAGTAGTAGAAGACTACATTATTATTGTTTTTTCTAGAACAATAGAAAAGTGCTTATGTATGAGCTTGCTGCCTGCTGTGATTTTCCGTACCATTCTAAGCTTTCATTACGTATGCCTGTACAGAAAGAGAGAGGGAAAAGGTGGCTTGAATGGAATTTCACTTTTAACGAGGGGCTTATAGTGTTTTATCGTGATTTTGGGATTCATTTCGAGAGAGGGGGTAATTTATGGAAGCCTATAAAGACAGCGGATAATTTATCGGTATATTTTATGACCTGGATTTGTAATTATTACCTTTAAGCTTTGCATTAATTGTAATAAAATAAGGTTATGATATATGCGGGGAAATTATTTACCTTAAGCTCGATTTCTATTTTTAGCAATAAAGTAATTTTGAGTTATTATTTTTTTTTAATATATTATTATGTTTTTTATAAAAATTCAAACAAGTTATAAAAATTATTGAGATTTAAATGATATAATATCTTTACAAAATTATAATAATAATAATTGTACATATATTATTGTGATATTGTATATTTGTTATTTTTATCTCTGATATTATCACATTCAAATTATCCCCCAATTTCCACTTCTCTAAACAAGTGTGCCTTTTTGTGTAATCAGATAATACCTAGTTCTATTCTTGAATTTCAAATTTTAAGATTATTCGTCATCAAATATTTTTCAAACGATCATTGTCTTTACAACTTTATAAATAAAATAATAATTTATCTCTTTTACATAATAAAGTATTATGTAAAATAAAAAACTGAACTTTTTAAGTGTTAAACAACCATAGATTATTACTTACGATCTTCAAACTTCTCTTTATAAAAAAAGATTAATCTAATATTAATTCCTATCATTAAATAAATCTGCTTAGTAGTTAGTATATAAAAACTGTATTTTACGGTTAATAATTCTTTGTAATTATGTCATTAGTGGTATAATAAATTGTTCAGTCAATTATACCGTTATGACAAAAAAAAATTCTAATCTAATCTTCGCGTTATTGTATACTGTAGTATTTATTAAATAAACTATACACGAAATGAAAAAAAAAAAATTTAGCTTTAGATAAAATCCGATTTGAAACTAGATATATCCATAGCCTTATTGTACAAACGACTTATCCCTTTCAGATTATAGTAGTATAACAACTTTTCAAGTGGAGTTTACTTGGAGGCGGTCGTTAAGACTTTGCGTGCTTGCACACATAACGTGGTTGCGGTTATTTTACTTATATTTAAGGTCAAATTTTATTAGCATTAAAGAAACTAAAAAAAAAAAAATGATGCCAATATTTTTTTGCTTCTTTTTTTTAAATAATTAGGGTTTAATGTATAGCGACTAAAAAAAAGAGCTTTAATGAGCAAAGATTTACTGAAAAGTTCAAAGAAATTTGTGCTTTAAAAACACGTTAAGATTTGCCACGGCGTGCTCTGAATAACTTGGTCAAATTATCTGCCTGCTATATACTTCAAACTTTCAATTCATATTTTCGTTCTGAAAATATAAAATTTACAGTTAATTAAAATTTTTTAATTAATTTATTATTCAAATAAAGCTAAATTAAATAAAATTCATACCACTTGTACTTTCAACAACCCTGCTTATCTTTAAAATCAATCTCAAACCCTAGAAACGTACTTTTTTTTCAAGTTACCTTCTCTACGTCTCTTTAATCCTCGCGTAAAATCGCTTGTGTTCAATCGAAAAAGATAAAAATAAAAATAAAGAAAAAAAAAGCTTACCTGTCGATGGGCGTAAACTACGCTGCCCAAAAGCTTCCAAGTGCCGCCACGCCGGTCCATCCGTACCATACGTAGAATTTGGAAGAAGCGGAGGCCACGCAACGCGCTCGCTGCGAATACCTGACCGCTGCTTCGCATGGCGAGCACGACGATGCTCGCCACGATTGTTATCACATCTGTAGAATTGAGCAAATTCGAAGAGAAAATTTTATTTTTCTTTTATTACTATATAACTAGTACTTGTTTTGAATAAGTTAAATTATTTGATTTATTATTTTAAAATATTTAATTTTCTTTATAAATGTTTTAAAAAATTAATTTTATTATTTTATTTTAATTTTACGCTTAACTTACAAATTTAAATAATTTTTTAAATTAAAAATGCAAATAATAAAAGTAGAAAAAAAATTTTCATGAATAATAAATCTATCTGTTTTTTAAATATGTATTTAAATGTAATTAAGTAGGTATATAATCTTCTAAAATTAAATTAATAATAAGGTAAAAAAAATATATATTAATAGTCATCTTAAGTGAAGAGGATGAAGTTTATTGAAGTGCTTCTAAGTAATGCATTTGAGAGGATATACTTTTTTCTTTAATGGATGTGTAATCTCATAAAACTGACACTGCTTATTAAAGTACAAAACTTCTCGAAGCTTCGTTGCAGTACTGATAATAAAAAATTCAAATAAGAGCAAATTAATTGTTCTTTTTTCTATTTCATTTATTTTTAATTTATCTTTATTTATAGATATTATAAATTATTATTATTATTATTATTATTGGAATAAAAATTTATTTTATAATTAAATTAATTTATACTTAATTATATTAACGAATAGAACAAAGCCTATATAAACATACTTCATCAGTCACTCCGATCACATTACACATCAACCATGAACTCCAACCCAAACATAAACTTTAAAAAAAATCATTGGAATCCAAAGTCCAATTCCACGTAAACGCATCTTTCATTCTGTCATCTTGTCTTCATTAGCACACATTTACCCCAGATTTAGCTTACAAATATATATATCTATCTAAAGGCATATAAACCAATTCACCCAAATCCAAGCAGCACAGTAGTTCGATCAAGCTCGCACCGATATGTTTACTGTGTTACTACGTACGCCTGCATCTTATGAATATTTATGAGTAAAGGAGGAGGAGGAAGTTGTATCCGTAGGGAGATCGGCTCTTCATATGCATAAACGCACGCGTTACGTGCTTGCGATGATCCAAGATTCTCTTACCATAAAGTCAAGGGATATATATATGTATATGTCGCCAAAGGTGTCAACGAGCCAAGAAGGAAAATAAGAAGGAAATTGAGATAGAAAAAAGAAAAAAAAAGAGTAAAAGAGTGAGAGAGAAACAGATTTGGCTTGAGGCAAAGAGAATTAGAAAGAAAGACAAGTAGTAGTTGTAGCAGTAGTTGTCGCGTGGGATACTTTGATGTTAGCGGACCAAGACCATTAATTAACTCGTTATAATGCGGATGTACACGCGGCAAGCAAGTCATGGCCTCATTGCTAGCTTGCCTCTTGTCATTCTATCTCTCTTTCTCTCTTGTGTCTTATACGACTTGACAACTCCTTTTTCCCTTTTCTTGAAGACAAAGACGAGCAAGCGTCCCTTAGCGCGTATAGCCTTGGGGAGGCCTCTGGTCTCAGGTCACCTGAGCTTGAGCTTTCTTTAACCAATTATTGCTTATTTTGATTTTCTTTTTTTTTTTTTTTTTTTTTTTTTGAGAATGTAAAATTTTTGGTTATTGAATTTATGTTATACGTAAATGAAATATTTAGTTATTAGAAATGAACTATTTTGTAATAATAATAGGACAATAGGGCATAATGAATATGCAAAATATAATGTGATTTTTTAAATCAGAGCATATCACTCGTGAGATTTCAAAAGGTTTCTAATTCGAGAAGTGCAGGCATATAATATATTATTCTTCTTCAACTTTGTAGACTTGCTTTACTGTGATCACTAAACGGATTTGATCGATCGGACATAAATTGTCCACTATACTCTCTTCACCTCCAAAGATTATCCCTAGGAATTTTGCAAAGCTTAAATATTTTTTACTCATTATAATAATAATAATAATAGAAACGATTATTTGAATGTGAAGCTTTTATTTATTTTTAAACTACTATAATATAGGTACTGTAATTTTATAAGATTTAATTGCAAGCTTTAAAACGTTATCAAAAAGACAAATCAAATATCCTTTTCGTGACAGTCGGAATAATATAAAAAGCTTCAAATTGAATTCTATTACAATGATGTAATTGAAAATAAAGACTGAAGTCGCAGTTAAAACAATAGATTAAAGTAATAGAGATTGGAAGAAGTACAAGCTGAGGTAAAGAAAAAAAAAAAAAATAAATAAATAAAAACTGCTCATATACGAGTCCTGCATTTTGCAAGCTAATTCTCTATCCCTATACCGTACGTTAAAAGTTAAATTTCCTGCAGCTATATATGAGTTCAAACGTCCCGTGACGAAAAGTCAATCCGTTTGTTGAGCGAATACTCTTCAGGATTTTACTGTACTTTTATATATACAGGAAGTATAGTCCATGCAAAAAGTATATATACACCCTAGATAGGACAACAATGAGTAAGAGAAGGCTGGAAATGGGTCATAATAACGTTGGCGGTCGAGCAACGATGATCTTTCAGGATGTCTCTTTCTTCCTTCCGTTCGTGTCGTTCACGCTTGATTACGCGCTAGCGAATGTACTATAGTGGTAGTGGTGGTGGTAGTGGTGGTGGTATAGTGTACGTGTCCGGAGTCGCCTGTTTAATTAGCAGCTGTACTGTCTACTACTCTCGTATCCTTCGCTCTTTTATACTCCCATCTACCTCAACCCTCCACCTACTACTACTACTACTACTACTGCTATACTATACTCACTTCCTACCACTGCTTTTCCTGTGCTTTGTTACCTCAAACGTGGATAACAATTAAATTTACCTCACTGGTCTTTTCGACAGCACAACTCATGGTTAATTAGCGAAATTAGTAGGTTCATGTAGTTTTATGATTTTTTTTTTTTTTTTTTTTGGTTTATTTCTTTCATTTTGGTTTTTTATTTGATAATTTTACTTCGATTTTAAGATAAGTACTTCTTGTTGATCACTTTGTCGTCTTTAATCTTTATTTTGTTTGTAATACTATTTTTGATTGATTGATATTTTTTATAGTAGTAATGCTATTTTATCTATTTTAATATTGGATCACTTAGATAGCATTCTTGTATTATGTAAATTAAATGAAAGAAAAAGTTAATAGGAATAAATTATTTTTTACATTTTTTTAAAAAATATAATTTATTTAATTATGTAAATTTATTTATGTGTTAGTAAAAATAGTTTCAAGTACTATTTATGCATTAAATTACAGGCTATTACTCTAAAAAAAATTCAATTAAAAAGATGTAAAATTTTTTTTAAGATGAGTTTTATGAATAGAGAAGACTGTATTAGTAGGTCAAAATTGTTTAATTTGGCGAACAATCTTAATTGCGGTTATGTATTAGAACTAAATTTAGAGTACCCTAGAGTATTCATGATGGATTGATACATTTACATGGTTTTAGATTAAACTAATAAATTAGAAAACAATTTTATTAAATTTTAAAATTTTTTAAATTACTGTTAGTTACGTACATATTGCATAAACTATAGGTATAGATATATAAGTTATTGAAAAATACGTTACCGATAATGCAGAACGGCCTCCTCAAAAATTTCAGCCGCCCCATGGCTGTTTGATACCTCGACCGACATCCTGACGACCATAACCTGGAGATAAAAAACAGTCATTAAATGGATCTCGTTAAAAGTAATTGTCACGATAATGGCTAATGCCTCGTGTAGGATTTTTTTTTTCAATTTTTTTTTTTTTTTTCAAGTACCTAAAAAAGAATTCACCGGTAAACCAGACAACTACAACCATTTCCATGTAAAAAAGAAGGATCCCAGCGTCTTTTTCGTACTCGTCTATTGTACTGAACACCGAGAGGACCAGGCACATAAAGACCATACAAAATCTGAAATCAAAAACATTAATACATATTTATATTAATATTGAATTAAATTTTATAATTTTTTTATGAATTTTATCATGTTTTTTTAATTGATAATTTTACTCTTTACTAACATTCACTAAATTTAATATTTGAGCAAAGTAGTTATCAAATAAAACTATTTAAGTAATGTGAAATAGAAAGTTTCATAAACAAAATAAAGTGAATTTCTTTACGTAAAAACGTTTGCAAAGTTAAAGTACAGTTCATTACTCTTTCTATTTAAATGCTTAAAAAAATTTCTAGGAAAAAAAGTTGAAAAAAAAAAGTTTAATAGAATCGAAAATTTGAAAAAGCCGACTTCGAAGTTTACCAAAAAGCTTCGAAAAAATTATCTAACGGAGCTTGAATATGAAGCACAAGAAAAAAATAACTTCAAAAAGTATTATCGATAACCCAAAAAAAAAAGATAAGAAAATTAAGTCCGATAAAACATTTTGATAAGAAAATAGTATTATAATTTGCGTAGTTCTCTCAAGATAATATCATTACAAAAAATTTTACAAGTTTTACAAAAAGCTCAAGTTTGATAGGCCACTTGACTTTAGACGGAAATGCGATGCTATCATTTTTAAGGCCTTTTAAACTTTAAACTTTTTACTATTTCCATTTAGGTAAGGCTAGTATTTTAACGCAATAATTACAAAAGAACGTAAACTGTGTAATTACAGTTAATTTAAAATTATGTTCGTATAAAGTCAATCAGGTCAGTGGTCATACAGACATATAAACCTCATTGTTTTCCTTGACCACATTTAAGTAAGCATGATGATAAGACATAGGTAGTTAACTAAATTTACATAAGGCAGAATATGAATAAAAAATGTTTGACATTGAAAATTTTTAATTTGTATTTTCTTCATTCAAGATTTAATTAAATTCACTTGAAAAAAAAAAAAACAAATATGAACATTTTCAAATCTTTGTATTATTAATCTTATTGAAAGTAATTTTGTTACATGTATTTGTAAACATATAAGTAGTACAATCACGAGTTTTGTCAAAGCAAATTATTTGGGCATAAAAATGAAAACAAGTGATCCGTGCAAACGATATGAGAAAACTTGGCTGGAAGATGCAGGTAGAGGACAACTACAATAGTAGTTCACATACCACATATTATCTATATAGAGATACCTATACGTACAATATGTAGGTACAATACTTAACGTATATTGAAGAAAATACTGCAGAAAAAGCAATAAAATCAATATCAAAGAAGGATTTGTCTCGAGTACTATATTTGTTTTCTTTCCTTTTTTTTTTGTTTTCTTTAGTCTAGACATCATTCTTTATATATTTGTATCTGACCATAACATTTTTTAATATCTTTATATTTTAACTTAATAATCATATCTTTAAAATACAAATTTCAAAAACGTACAATATTTACAAAAGCTCACTAATATCGTCTTATGATCAAATCATAATCATTTCATTTCCTACTAAAGCTCAATCCCTGAATATCACCAAACGCACATCTCACAAAATAAAATTAAAAATTCCTTACATGTAAACCCTTAACCACTCTATTTTCCCTTTTTACCTTCTTCAATCTAGACTAAACAATTTTTCTAATAAATTCAAATCCTTTGACAAAGTCGCAAGCTCAAGTAAGCTACTACCATTAAATGCTTACTCACCGAGCTTTCAAGTCAACGACTAAACCATACATCAAGCCCCCAGCATACTGACAAAAGCGCGAAATAGAACCAGTATACTATATACCCATACAAAGATAGTCAAGCAGAAAAAGAAAGAAGAAAACAAAGTAGCCTCGGAAATGGCTGAAAGGAGGAAAAAAAAAGCTCTCCCGGCCTATATGTATAGCCGACAAGCTTTACGCTTTAGGGCAGAGAGAGAGAAAATCAGTGAGAAGGATAGAAGAGGACTTGATATTACGGCCTCTGCTCCTGGCGACTGTCGTTCACAGACTGTGTGTGTATACTGTGTGTAGACGCACAAAAGGGCTGTTAATCAGTGGGTATGCGTGTATAATGGAGAGTATAGGGAGAATAGGACATTGTGGGAGGGAGGAAGGGGTATGTAATAGCTTGTATAGGCATATATGTAAAGATGTAGATGTGGATATATAGATATATACTTACACGAGCATGTGATAGGAGACTGCCCAGACGCCGCGTGGCCGCTCGAGGAAGTTGTAGACGCGAGATTGGACACGCCGGTAGCGGGCATCGCGACGAGTCGCCCGATAGTTCACCGGGCGTCCCAGCAGTGACATCCGCGGGGCTGCCAGACGTCCACCTGCGCCACCGCTCCTGTAACACACATAAATATATTTATAATTTAATCCTGATATTAACATTGTGACACATTTACACGCAACTGTTACTGTTACCACCACAACGCAGCTGGATCAAGTGTGCAAGCTCTACCCACCCCCCTTCCCCACCTTTTCACATACACGTATATCGGCATACATAGCTACACACACACACGAGCTTTCAGGACGACGCGAGATATACATGTACGTTGTATAGTAGTTGTGGTGTAAGTATGTGAGCTTTGATGCATGGTGGGCAGGATGCGACATGGCTATTAGCGTATTTCACGCACAGTGGGTTAGCAGAGTAGTAGCATCAACGCCATTTCCCGCAACAACAATAACAGCAACCACCACAGTATACCTATGCAAGCGCTTGTTTTCTCGTTATCGAATTTATCGCGTACGATTCTATATACACTATGGAGAAAAAGAGAGTTAGAGACCTGTCCTCATTTTTCATTCGCGTGTTTGTGTATGCGCAAGCTCTCTTTTGCTCTATATACATGTATATATGTCTATGCGTGATCATGTACAAGCAGAACGTTTATGTCTCCTATTTACGTTTTAAACTGTTTTTCATAATTCTCTTTCTCTCTCTCTTACTTTCTCTTTTTGTTGTTAGGTTGCTTGCGTGTATAGTAGTTGTGTTTTCGTGGGTAAGCTTATTCGTGTATATATATGTTATGGTCGCGAATATGGCTAAACGACGACGTTTTAACTGTTTAAGACCACCTTGGATTTTACGTTTATTAGGCACGCTAAGTTTTATTAAGCTTCTCTCTCGTGCAAGCACGAATATGTATAATAAGTGAATATTGTATGCGTATGTGCGTATGTAATATGTTATGTTGCAACGCAAGTTCAGATTGGTCGTGTAAAAAGGCGTAAAGATTGTAATGATTGATTATGTTTAATCGAATGGTAAGATTATGTTTTAAAGTGAGAAAATTAATACCAAAACGTTTTCTGCTTGATTTATGAGTCATGTTGTTATTTTGCTCGTATAAATTATCAATGCGATTTTAAAAGCTCGAGCTTTTATTGTGCTTTTTTTTTAAACTAGGTTTTTATGAGACGAAATGCAAGTTGTGCTTTAATTGTATTCAAGTTTTATTTTGTATGTAATTTTTGTAAAATAATAATTATTATAAAATTAAATTTTTAAGTTTCTAGTTTTATACGTAAACTCATGTTTTATAGCTGTTTCTGTTCTTCATATTAGTGTTACATATATATGAATGCAATATATCCATTTCTGTTACTTTATATTTAACTTTATAATACAATTTAAAATTTGTCTCTTTAAGTGCTAAATAGCATTGCGTTACAATTAAATTTTAAATTTTATTAGCTACTTTCAAAATTTAACAAAAGTTTATCTCCTTTCAATTTTAACATAATCGAATAATGTATGGTTGAACAATTGTTAAGTATTTTCTAAAATTATTAAAATTTACTATAATGTGTTATTTAAATACTTAACCACAATCTAACAAAATAAATTTTTTTATCTCAATATACCTACTTTATCTCAACAAAAAGAAAAGGAAAAAATCAATTAAAAGAAAGAAGAAAAAAAAACTTTCATGTTCTCTCACCTAAACATGTTCTCGAAAACAAATTTGTCCTACATCAACTGAGCGAGAGTACCTTTAATGCACGTCATATTTCATCGATTCGTCGCTTCATTTAATTTACTCGCTCAAAGGGGATAAATTGTATGTGTATATATACATATATATAAAACAGCGGGATATAACGAAGGATATAGGAAGAGGTGCGCCGATTTACCGTGACGACCATGAGGAGGATGGAAGGAGGGGAGGATGAGAAAATGAGCAAGTGCAGAGAGGACCGATAGAAAAAAAAAGAAGAAAAAAAAAAGAAGAAAAAAAGGGACGAGCGTGAAATATGGAAGGGAAGAAGAAGTAGTGAAAGTAAGGAACAGAGTTTTGCGATAAGGGCTGTACAACGATAAAAAGTTATATATAAACTGTGTATGTGTGTATATGTATGTACGTATATGTATGTGTCAGTGTCGTTAAAAGTTGGAATCTCGTTACTACTCGTTTACTAGGCACTTGAGATTCTCTCGCATTGGTTAACGCTACAATTTATTCTGAGATATTACATATATAGGAGAGAGCTGCTCGGGTAAGCGTTAAACGACTCGAAAAACTGTCATTTTTTTTCTCCTTCTTCGTCTCCTTCGTCTTCTTCTTTTTCGCGTCTTTCACTCGCTCATTGGCGTGTGTAAGCGTACGAAGAAAATTGGAGAAACGAGTTGTCGGATTGAAAATCTGGGTCAGATTTATAATAGAAATTCTAGTAAGTTTTGTATCGTGACAGGGGGAATAAATGGACACTATAAGCTTATAGAGATAAAGGATTGTTTTCTGATTTAATTTTATTTATTTATTTATTTTTTTTTTTTTTAATGTATAATTGTGTACCTTTTATTAAATTGATTATTTAGTTATTAATTTTTTTTTGAAATACTATTAAATTCTAAATGTCTAATATTTTTAATAAAATAAAATTTATTTTTTGAGTATACACAATAAAAACTATTTATAGAAAAATCATTGTTTAATAGCCCTATATATTCTAATGAAGGTTACTGTGATGTATATCAATTTATTGACAAAGAAAAGAGGACATATTTTTTTTATATTTTATATAGTATAATACAGAAGTCAATAATTCCATAATACGCTCTTTCAAGTCTTAATTGTACAGTTTATCTAAAAAAAAATATCAGCAAAATTATAAACAGCGATCATTTATCTAAAGTAATGAATAACTATATTCATTATCCACATTGCCATTGTAAAAAATTTCAATAATATAAAATCTAAAAATCCCTTATCGTTTAATAAAAAGAACAAACCACCTACATGATCATGACCTAAAACTACTGAAATAATTAAAAGTTTTTAAATTTATCCATCCATTTAATCCCTTTCTCCTTCAAATAAAAAAAAAAAAAAAAACAGCAAATAAATTGCTTATAAAACGCGCTAGATTACTTTTATTTGACTAGTGATAAAAAAGTATAAACGCGTCGATTCGTCTCGGTCATCATGCAAAACTACAAGTCCACCTATCACATATACAAAAGATCAGATAAAGTTATAAACTTTATATTAGGCACGCAAGACTATATTATAATACATACACACATGCATACATACATAAACTTTATATGACATTCGTAATTAAGCCAAGAGCTAATTGTCCAACAAAACCATATTATGTACCAATGACACTATTTTTTTTTCTTCCTTATTCAAAGCTCCCAATTTCCGTCCTGAATTATTTTTCAACGCAGGTGCTATTTTAAGAACCACAAGCGTATATATGACCCATCCACCCATTCCCCCCCAGCCTTGCCAAAATCTCCAAGTCCACGACGTATACGTTTGTATAAGTACGACATAAGTCGAGGACCTAAAAGAGGGAGAGAAAGAGAGAGAGAGAGAGAGTGAAGGACTGAAGTCGAGGACTCTGCACGCCACTGACCTCGCTACTAGACTGTGTTACTACTTGCTATTGTTTGCTGAGAAAACAAGTATGTGTTTGTTTGTTTGTGTGAGCTTGATTATTTGCGCTTTGGTTACTAGCTACTGTTTTAGCTGACTACTGTTAACTGTGTCGTTTGATTCTGGTATGTATTATATAGTGATACGCGTTGCTTAATTGGTACACTCTTGTTCTGTTAAATTGACCGCGTAATAGATTAAGAGTACTTTGAGTGTATTGAAAGGTTGAGTTATTAGGGTAATGATAGTATTTATTTGTGAGAAATATAAGTTTTGGTAATAATTAAATAAAAAAAAAATTAATTTAGGTTATTCTTTAAATTTTAAGAGTTTAATGTTTATTTTTAATATATTTATAATATATCAAAATATTTTTAAATTACTGATGTTTAATTTTATTAAATAAAATAATAAAAGTTTAAAAAATAAGCAATTCAAGTACTGCTATTTAACTATATAGTACTATTAATCAATTAAGTGCAAGTATTAAAATTTTGCTAGATAGCCATTTCCACTATCATCTCCCCATTTTTTATCATCATACTTTTTTTTTTCCTTTCTTTATTTTCATTACAAAGTGTAAACGTTGCCAAAGGCAATATTCCACTTCGACGACAGTTGAATTATACCAGATAGGCAACATGTAAAAGGTTATATATGCATTCAACAATAGAACGATATTTTTTTTCTCTCTCTCTCTCTCTTTCTTTCTTTCAAGCTTGCAGCCTCTCTTTTCTCATTTCTTATTCACAACTGAGCTAAATCAAAAAGGTCGAGGGGGTAAAAAAGAAATGAAAAGAATCCTTAAGTTTGCCCTAGACGTCATTTCAAATTTTTTTTTCAAAAGAGGTCGTCAACCCTGAAGCCTAAAAAACACCACTACTCGCGGACATAGAAAAAATTTCTTGGCTAACCTTAAATAAAAAAAAATCTTTATCATTTTCCTGGAAAGTTGTACGTGGTTGAAAGAAAAAAAAAAGTTAGTAGTCAACCCCGCAAATCACGTTTATGCTTGAATGAATTTAGAGATAGTATAACCCCAGGTATAATTAAATTTTTAGAATAATGTTTCCCTTTTTTAATTTTACGCTTGGCGACTTTTAACATATTTTATTATTAAATTTTATTAAAATTATCAACAGCTAATTATAAAGTTAGTAACAAATTAAATTAATATTATATATGATTTCAATCAGTGGTTTTTAATAAATTAAATTATTTTGCTCGCCCACAAAAACAAATTATTATTATTATTTTTTAATATCTCATAAAATAAAAGATACTTACACGTAAAACCAATCAAATAAATTTATTTTTCCAATTATTATTCTCAAATAATAAAAAAAAAATCACAAATAAATCCTCACATGTCAAGCAAAATAAAAAAAAATAAAAAAAATTCAAGCCTTACTCATAAATCTCCAAACGACGACGAAAACGTCCGTCAAAGTCATCGTCCTTCAGAAAAGAGATCAACACCGCGCGTAACTGAGCGTTGGTGGTAGCTTCATTCAAAAAAAAAAAAAAAAAATCTCAAGCAAGAAAAAAAGTGGGCGCTCCAGATGCATCAAGCAAGCAAGCAAGAAAGCAAGAGAGAGAAAGAGAGTAGGTGGTCAGCTTGGACGATTCACAAATTCGCGACAAGGCAAGCGCCGCAAGGAGGGTAAAAGAAGAAGGGAGAGAAAAAAAATGAGAAAGATAGGTAGATAAAGAGAGGCATATAAGAGTGAAGAAACTGTGTAGACTTTTTCTCTTTCTCTCATCGAAGAGAGAAAGAGAGAGAAAGTCATGTAGGCGTGGGAGGCACCTACGTTATTTATAGCCCCCGGGGCCGCAATGAGCTGAGAAAGAGAGAGAGAGAGAGAGAGAGAGTGAGACGAGCCAAGGTATACACACAGAGAAAGCTCCTTCTCCTCCTCCTCCTCCTCCTCCTCCTCCTCGTCATCGTCGTCGTCGTCGTCATATGTATAGAAAGAAAGAAAGACTAGCGCGCAACGCCCGCGGGGTCGACTTGGGCCGAGGGTAGGCAAAATAAAAGCCGCAAGAAGGTGAAGAAGAAGAAGAAGTAGGAGGAGGAGGAGGAGGAGGAGACTTTGCGGGTGCAATGAAAAGGGGGAAAGAAGCAGTGCTTGGACGCGGGCATTTTTTACGCTCTCTACTTTTTCTTTTTTTTTGTATGAGTATGTATGTATGTATATAGATGTTTATACTTATATATGTAGCCGCGGTGTGGTGGCTCGCTGCCAACCGATGAATCGGTTTCTTTACTATCTTCTCTCTCATTTCCTCTACTCATACTTTTCTGCGGACACACAGAGTTTCACCCCTTAGATTCCTATGTACTGTAACGTTAACGTTTCGTTGAATCAATTTTCATGTTATTAGTTACTGTCCTTTATTTTATTCTCAGCATGTATTGATAGGATTATATTTTTAGAATCTTTTGTAACCTTTAGGGTTGTGATAAGTGAAGGTTGTTATTTTTCTTCTTTTTTTTTGTTGAGGTACGTACGACATGTATACAACGTGACGTTGATTTATAATTAATAAATGGGTGAAGGTTTTGTAAGGGGGTGATGGTTTTAGAGGGAAGACAAGTAAAAAGTTTTAAATTACGATTTGCACTCAGACTGTGTATGTGTGTGTGTGTATGTGTGTTGCTGGGGAATTTTTGATAAATCGTTGAATTTATTTTGGTGTCGCTGTGTTGAGTTTTGAGGGCCGAAATGCGTGGGAAGTTGAAAAAAGACGAGGGAATTGTAACTTTGCTATTTTGAACTGCGATGAATCAGAACGTCATGATTTTCTATACTTATACGTAGAGAGAAAGAGAGAGAGAATGCCTTTGAGAAAATATTACGAATTATTGAACGAAAAACTATGTTATAGGGATGGGTATAATATACGTAGAGAGGAAATGTTCATGTTAGAAAAGATCTTTTTGATATATCAAAGTAGAATATTGTCGTTTATAAGACAAAAATAAAAATGCTTCTTGTACTGACATTTGAATTCTTAGATAATGTAAACATACATTTTGTTCGAGATATTTAATTTTCTTTATGAATATTATAAAAAATCAAATTTATCATTTTATCTTAATTTTAATCTTTGCGTAAACTAATCAGAAACGGGCTTCATTTTTACGAATTCTCTTTTTAATAAGCTCAGTATGTTGTTGAAAAGATTTTTTTTTTTTATAGAAAATCATACAATGATTTCTTACAATATAAATAAGTTCTTCTTTTGTAGGACGTGGAATGTCCGAAAAACGGTGTGCATTTTTTCGTACTTTTTTTGCGTTTGTACGAAGAAAATTTTTATGATTCTAAAAGTGAAAGAATTCGGTAGAATTAAATTTTTCATACGTCGTCGTATGCTTGTTCGTATGCTTGTGCATAGTGAACATTTCTTTTTTTTTTTTTAACCAACCAAAAAGAAGAATAAAACGTTATTAAATTATAATTGTGAAATTTTTACGTATAATGGCAAAAATATTTATTTCATATATATAATTTCTTTTTTATTATTTTCTCGAGAAATTATATACACATGCTTTACTTGATTTTAATAATAGTAACAAAATATCTAAAAAATAAAAAATAATAAAAAAAAAAACAAAATAATAATAAAGTACAATTAATTACGAACAAGCGCATCTTCAATCAAATTTTTCACTACCCTATACACTCCATCATAATCACCTCTTTTTCCTCATCTAAGACAATACACCCACCACCCGAAAAAAAATTCTATCCCAAGACTATCTCTCAAAAAATCCTTTTCTCCACAAGCGATTATCCCAAAATTTATTTATCAAAGCATTTCACTCTTTCAACACATATATATCTCTCTCTCATTCTCTTTCTCTCTCATCCATATATCGTAAAGTAAAGCACCTTAGCCAAAAGAACTATACCTCTCCATAGAAAAAGAAAAGATAAAATGAGAGTAGTATATATAAGAAAAAGCGGAAGCTGCTGCGTTCACAGCAATCACGCAATGGCTTTTTCTCGTCTTCTCTCCACCAATTCCATTCTCTCAATGCCATATAGTACTCGAGCTCCCTTTCTCTCTTTCTCTCTCTCTTTTTCTCTCTTTCTCGTGGCTTTACCAGATTCAATCTACCGCATCTCATACACGTACATACATATCGGTGCCTCGGAAGAAGAAGGGCACAACTCAGAATATAGCGATAAAGACATAGCCCTAAAATTATTACGAAGAAAGGTACAACATCAGAAA
>JAPYZE010003616.1:0-12472 GCA_030522805.1 Leptomastidea abnormis | reverse complement strand
TATTTCTTAATTCTATTTTTAATTTAAATTTTTTATTTTATGAAAATAGGTAAGCAGTTTTTAAAAGAAATTATTTATTTTTAATTTTAATTACTTATATTACAAAGGTTTAAAAAGAGAATATATATCATTGGTTCTTAACAATTTTTCAGCACCTCTTCTAAAATGATATAATACAGGACAAAAATCCTTTTTGTCCACTAGTGCTGCTGCATTTGTCATTTTGAAAGGCTCTACAAAAGAATTTTTTCTTTAATATCATATTTTTATACAACATCATATTTTTAATTTGTTTATAAAATTGTGTTTTAAATAACAAATTACCTTCCAATTTCAAAAAACTCTTGTCATAAGTGCTCCGTAAATTTTTATGTATAGACTTGAGATGACCAAATACTGGTTTAGCTGTACCCAATCGTATTGATATAACATTGCGTTCAAAACTAAAACAAAGTTTAATTTATATAAAAAACAGTTTATTGCAATGTTAATCATCAATAATAATTACTTACTTGAAATCGCAGACAAAGTTAAAAAATCCAAGAAGTAAGTTTTCAAGTTTTTGGTTATTATTGTTAGTAAATTTAGGTTCAAATTTTTCAAAAAAATTAAATCTGCGATGACCAATAGGTTTTGAACAAGAAGGAAATTTTTTTGGATAAAGTTTCTGTAAATTTGGTAAAATGGCTGGTTTGACTTTACCTATAAAAGATAATAAATTGCTTATATTAATTTTTTATATATTTATACTTGGTTTATAAAATAATTTTACGTACATTGCAAAAAGTAAATAAGTAATAACATCAAATGATAACAGGTAAATGAACTTATTTTAGTTCCAAATAAGCCTTGACTTTGTCCAAATAATTTAAGAATTATTCCCAAAGGTTGTACTCTCCAATCAACTATAAATTTTAAGGACATTAAAATTAAAGATTTATTGAAGAATAAAAAAATTTTGTAAAATTTTCACTTTACCTTTAGTATAATAAAATAAAAGATGAGTATTCATAATTGTGTAGAATGTGTTCAAAATCATACTAACTTTCAAATTGGAAAAAGATTCTTGAAATGTTAGGTGATAGAAATGTCCTCGGACCCGAAGAAGATTTGTAACAAACACTATCACAAAAATGAAATGCTTTTCATATTTGGCAATAATCTTTTAATGCAGTTTATTGATTAAAAAATATACTGACCATTTACTTGCAAAACTCTACGAATAAAGCCCATGTGTCTTTTAGTTAATTTTAATTTATTTATTATATATTTACGACTTCTTGGTCTATCTACAAATGCAATGATATTAAAATCAACTCCACTTGATTTTAATCCAAAACCATTTAATGTAGAACCTATAGGAAATAATCCATATCCAGGACAATTATCCTAAAAAAAATTTATAAAATTCAAATGTTTAATTTAATTGTTTTAAATACTTATTTATGTAAGTATAACAATTGATTATTTCATACCTGAAAGAATTTGCTGTAGCTTCTCCAGACATTTATTTTGGTTGCAAAATCTACAAGAGTTTGTTTTTCATTTTGAGCCAAGTCCCATATATCTTTTGACATACCAAGCAAAATACAATCATCAGGAGGTTCCAATGTACTTATTATAGAATTACCATGTTCTAAAAATTGATCTTGAGCTTCTTGCGTATATTTTTCCCAAACATCATAAAGTTGAGGTACTTTTCTTTTCTTTTCTTTTACAGCTTTTATATTATCTTTTATATCCTTAAAATCATCTCCTGAATTGTCAGTTTCTGACGCATCTGCCATTTCTTAAATCTTTATTTTGCCAAATTTTAAATCAAATGCTACCTGATGTATATATATTTTTTTTAACAAATAATCAATATTCATACAATATTGATTAATATCTATCTAAAATGTATTCGATTTTCTAACATTCTAACTAATGCATAGATATAATAAACTATTATGAAAACAAGATTCTCTTTTAACTAACTCTTATATGTTTTGACAATAGCTTCTGACTATTAAGAAATCTATACTTTCACGTAAATTTTACAAAAAATATTTATGTATCACATACTTTTTATTTATATTTCTTTTAAACAGGTGTTTACAAAACATAAATATTATTCTTAACCTATAAATATGTTATTAATGCCGGCGGGAGGTGGGGGAAAGAATTGTGAGATAAAAGGCGGGTTATTTGAAATTTTAACGGTGTACTTATCAGTTGACAATGTTACTCTATACAAGGAGATAATATTATGTGTATAGGTATACATAACTCTGACATTTATAAATATAACAAAATAATATAAACAAAAAGTGCGTTTTAGGACTGTAAATAAAAAAAATTATAGTTTTAGTTGTAATATTATAATAATTGCATAATTAAATGTTAAATTAAATTTTAAATTATTATCATTGTGATGCTACTGCTTTTCACTTTTTCTATCAATTAATGCATATAAAAATATAAAATAATTTATTTTCCTTATCAGTCAATATATGACAATTTGAGGAGTAAGATGGATCCACAGATATTTATTTAAAAAAAAAAAAGGAATTAATGACATTTAAATTTAATTTTTTTATTAGACCAAACTAATATTACAATTGATATAAAAATTTTTTTCTAAAATTTTTATTAATTATTAAAAGGTTGAAGAATAGTATGTACATCTGAAGTTAGTTCTAATCTTTCAGCAGCTGCTTTAAAATATGTTTGAATATTAGCAAAATTTTTTTCTGTCACTTTTGCTGTTATGTTTCCTTTGTCAAAAGGTTCTACAAAAAACAAATTTTTTTTTACCAAAAATATTTATTTTTATTTCTTTATAAAATAGTGTTTTTTAAATAATTAATTACCTTCTATTTTTAAAAACGATGAAGAAGCTGTTTTCAGTAGTTTTTTATTTAATGTTTCCTTATCTATTCGTATTGCAGTACCCAATCGTACTGATATTACATTGCATTTATAACTGAAACAGAGTCTTATTAGTTAGATAACAATTTATTTAGACATTATTTTTCATTGAAAAATACTCACTTAAATTTGAGAGCAAATTGGAAAAATTCAATAAGCAATTGTTCAAGCGTTTGCTGATTTTTACTACAAAAGTTATAATCATATTTTTTAAAATAATCAATACGCGTAAAGTTTACAGCTCGTGGAACAAAAAATTTATCTCGACACAGACGCTGTAAACATGGTAAGACTGCTGGTTTGACTTCATCTTTATAAGATAAGAAATTAAAAATGTTAATAGTAAAACAAATTTTTTTATGTATAAATATTAAATAATTTTGTACACACTTTGCAAAAAATAGATGAGCATTAATATCAAATGATAACTGGTAAATGAATCAGGTCTAGTTCCAAGAATTTTTTGATTTTTTCCAAATAATTTAAGAACTATTCCTAAAGGTTGTACTCTCCAATCAACTAAAAATTTAAAGAATTTTTTAATCTTTATTAAAGCATTATAAATAATATCGATAATTTTATATTTTACCTTTAGTATAATGAAACAAAAGATGAGTACTCCTAATTGACGTAAATGAGTTTAAAACCATATTAACTTTTAAATTAGAAAATGTTTCTTGGAATGCTATGTAATATGCCAATTGTCCTGGATAAATTTGATTTTTCTTAACAAACACTATTACAGAAATAAAATATTTGACATATTTTTATAGTGTTTAATACATTGGTTGAAAATAAAACTGACCATTTTCATTTAATTTTGCTCTAATTGTCTGCAAGTGCTTTCTAAGAAGAAAATGACTTTTTCTTATACCTTTGCTTATATAAGCAAGCATAACAAAATCAGCTTCACATGATTTTAATCCAAAACCATTTAATGTAGAACCTATAGGAAATACTCCATATTTTGGCAAATGAATCTGAAATAAAAATATAACATTTTTAAATTATTATTTATCTTAAGTATGTGTCTAAGAATAACTTCATTTTTTATACTTTGAAATGTTCATTTAAGCTTCTCCAGACATTTATTTTGGTTGCAAAATCTACAATAGTTGGTTTTTCATTTTGGGCCAAGTCCCATATATCTTTTGACATATCAACCAAAATATAACCATCAGGTGGTTCTAGTGAACTGTGTATAAAGATGCCATCTTCTAAAAATTGATCTGGAGCCATTCGGATTTCTTTCACCCACATTTGATAACGTTTTAATGCTTCTCTCCTGCTCTCTTTTTTACCATTTATTAGAGTTGCCATTCCTTAAATCTTAATTTATGTAATTTCTTTAATTTAAAAGAAATTTATAACATTGACAATATACTAATTAATACTTATCTAAAGTGTATAAAAACTAGTATACATATATTTAATTTTAAATTGAAGTATGATTAAAATTAGTTATTATAAATTTTATAACTAAAATTTTTATTCAACTAAATGCTTTTTGACATAACTCTTTGAAGCAGTTTCTGACTAAATTAAGAGATACTTACTTTTTTGTAGTTAGACTTTACAAATAAATATTTTTTTTTAATTATGTATTATT
Source organism: Leptomastidea abnormis (assembly GCA_030522805.1). Classification (NCBI taxonomy): domain Eukaryota; kingdom Metazoa; phylum Arthropoda; class Insecta; order Hymenoptera; family Encyrtidae; genus Leptomastidea; species Leptomastidea abnormis. Next base: position 7,953 of record JAPYZE010003616.1, on the reverse strand, counting down.
TATAATTATACTTTTAAAAAAGTTGTTTTTATTAAACATTCAACATCAATAAGCCTTTTAACCTACAAACTACAAACGTCATTTGCAAAGAAATGCATTAGGCGGAGGCGGGTTATTTGAATTCCGATAAATGTGTAATATGAATATTTATACATAACAAAAAAACACTATATTTTATTTTAAACAATAAATAAAAATTATTTACCATAAATTAAGTGATATTTAAAAATAAATATTCTATCTTTTCATTTTGCATTGTATATAGACAAGAAAACAATTTATTTATTCAAACTGAAAAAAATTTAACAATAAATATATATTATTCTATATAAGAATTAGTATAGGTATCATAAAACTTTTTGCAAGTGAATATTTAAGAAAAAAAAATTTTTACAATTACAAAATTATTTTAATTAAAAAAATACAGATAAAATGTATAATAAATTTTATTTTACACATTGGTACACATTTACTCCATTTGGCAACAGTTTAAATGACAATCAATTTTCATTTTTAAAACAGTTATATTTTTTTACATTTAATTATTGATCATTTATCTCGTGAATGTACATGAGGCTTTATTGTATAAAAAGAGCAATGTCACAGCAGAGAAGTTCCTTAAAATTAATTGATATAGATAATATTGTACTGTTCATTTATATACAATAATATAATCTAATTTGTAAGTCTTTATATTTTTAAATATTTTGTCGTCAAAAATTAGTAGGAAAGCTTTTTTTATACATTTGCACATGCCGAGCGTTTATATGTAAGTATTGCTTAATAAAGCATAGAAACACAATATAATTTACATATATGTAAAATTTTCACAATTTATAAAAAAAATATTTTGTCATTTAAAAAATAAATCATTTTAGCTAAATTACAAGATGTTGATATAAGCAATGAAGCAAACGTAAATATTACGTCAAAAGTTAATCACATTCACTCTTAATATTAACTAAATAAATGGACATTAAAACACATACAAATTACAATAATGCGACTAAATCTTAACAAACACTTAAAAACACATTAATCCCATCACTGGCACACAGTTACAACGTATTTTAAAAACTCGACGTTTTATCAGCGCCCATCGTCATCATCATGTAAAATTTGGTCTTTCTTAATTTTTTTAGGAATGTCTCTCAGTATACAAAAAAAAAAATTCACTGAGGCACATGATTTTTTTTTAATAAAATCGCTTTCTGCTGTGTTCTTGATGTTTTTGGTAAAACATGATACCTATTACAACGCAAGCAATGAGTACTATTGCACCAATGAGCATAAGGAAGAAAATCTTGATTCCACTGAGCGAAGAAGGCTTGGGATCATCAACATGATCTGTAAATTAGAATAAATAAAATCAGACGTTTGTTTTAAAACAAAATCAATTTTTGTTATCAATTTAAGGTCAACTTTTATTAACTATAAAAATAAATTGAAATTGCAAAATTTTAATTGTACCTCTTGGTGCTTCAAAGTGTGCTGCAGATGGAATAATTTTCGATCTGTCTTCTTCATCTTTAGTCTGTAAAAAAAAAAAAATTATAAAGTATACTAACATGATAAAAATTAATTGATAAGTTTATACTTACATCCAAGGGTGTATCTAACTCATACAGCTTTGCTGATATAATATCATGATTATCAGATAAATCACCAGTGGTTGCTGTGAAACCAAAGTGATATCCAGTGGGTAACTTAATTTTATCCACAGAAAAACATTCTTTCCAGGCACCTTTATTTGCGATATTAGTAGATACTACAAAATAAAATAATTGTTAATATAAATATTATTTTTGATAGAACTTTGGTTTTTCTCAAATTACCAGTTAATGTATCTTGTTCATATCGTATAGAAATATGAGTATCGTGGTCTAATTTTCTAAATTTAGCTTCACAACCTGCAATTTGTGTATGAGTACCATCTCTGTCGTGGTCATAATGGAGAGTACCATTGTTTATCATAGCAGAGATATATGGATGTTGGTGCTATTAATATAAGATTTATAAATTTTAATTAAATCCTTATTTTTTGATCATTCTTTAACTTTAAACTATTTCTATTAACTTACATTGTGTGGTCCATTGTGATTACTATATGTGTCAAGAATCACAGCTAAACCATGGAAGCCATTTTTACTACCAAATACAGGTCCTGGCTGCATAATATCTTTAGCATACCAAATAGCAAACCCATCTCCAAACAAATCTTTGCCTTTACCATGAACCTTAAAGTGTACTTGTAATTCCCAATTCCTCACTTTGCATGGCTGAAAAAGAATAATTAAAATTGATATACTTTATATATTATAATATTTAAGTATATTTAAGATTGAAAAAAAATTGAATTTTTATTAGATAGCAATATAACAAGTGAAACACATTTTACTGCAAAGTAAACATATATGAACAATTGTACTCAATGAGATTAAACAAGTGTTCAAGCTAACATCAGTCTGTAAAGACCTTGACTATGTCACCTTGGATTAAAAAAAAAAAGTAAAATAATACCAAGAATTCAGGTAAAAGGCTTAATTATTTTACGAATAAAATGTATAAAAAAAATTACTTCTCAAAATTTATCTTTCAATAGTTTAAATAAAAGAAACTCAACAAAATATTTTCTTCTTATTCATCATCTTTAAATATAACCTACCTCTGTATTCCAAAGCATTCCTGCTTGACTCTGAGAATCTGGAGTCAATCTTATAAAATTACTTGTTATCAACGTAATACCACCAAACTCCCAAAATGGTATCTTTGTAGTAGACCCTGCAATAATATTTTTTTTATTAATAACCAATGATAAATTCCAATTAATAAGAACCAAAAAACTTGGAATGCTCCAAAAATAAAAAGAAAAAAAGGAAAAATCCTAACACATTCGATAATCTACATAATTGTCGTTTGATATATACAAGCGTTTATACTCGCAAAACAAGTTAAATAAGCATACGTGTATATATATGTATGGTATATATGTGCATTGTAATAAGAAAGATTATTCAAAAAAATGATGACGCGTCAAACGAGCGATAGGCCGACTCTATTAAGTACGAATTAAAACTTGACAAAAAAATAAAAATCAGCCGTTAAATTTTCCTCAATTTAAATTAACCTGAATCTTCCAAAAAATTTTCCCAAGGTCATTTTTTAACCAAAATCCTCAAAACCTAAATTTCTTATGCAAATAACCGGGCGTCGACTTATATATTACCTTGCAGATACGGCTTTATCAACGAATGTTCTCGTTTCATGTAGTCGTTGTTGTTGTAATCGGCTCCTACACTTGCTAATATCAGGCCAACTAATAATATCAGCCATCCTGGACCTAGTGCGATACTCGTCTTCGTCTGCATCCTTGTTTTTAAATGTATATAAGTTGGAGACTCCGCTTTTAGTAAGATAGCGGACGGATAAAACGACGACCCTTTGGCTTCGGCGTTACGGAGATCACTGGTGCATTGAGTGACTTTATGGACAGTCAGAGCCCTCTGGTTTGGTTATGTGATTGTCAATTTTTTGGTTATGTGATGGTCATTATTATTTTACGCTTTTTTTTATGTTTAAGATTGTAAAGCGCGAGTTTTTAGTGATTGATAACAATGTCGTGAGTTTTGAAAAAAAAAATTTTAGTTGATGATTAAAATTTGTTGCTGGAAGATTATTGTTATGTACTTTTGATGAGCAGGAAACAATTATTGCGTTAAATTACGGTAAGGTTACATTTATGTTTTCGTTACATAATTTTAAGAGAGAGAGAGAAAGAGAAAAAAGGCAATCAATAATATATGTTTGCTTTTTTATCGCGAATAATATCTTGTTAATCGTCCATCGATTTTTTATTGAATTACAGATAAAATTTATTGTGAATTTGACCTATTAATACCATTTGATTCATTCATAATTCTTTTTTATTAAACAATTTTCCACTTCTTTCTCTTTACAATTATTATACAAAAATTTTAAATAAAAAAGAATATTTAATTGCTATCAAATACGAAAACTAAATAACAAAAATGATTAAAACTTTTGATAACAACAAATCTCTAAAAATAATACTTTTAATCTAAAAAAATATCAGTAAGTAAACTTCAAGATAACAATACGCGAATATAATGATAATCGCAAACAATTCAACATTGTTTACCACTTTATTCACGTGCATACAAAAAAAAAAATTTTCAAGACTATACCCTTATATCAATGCGTTTGCGCTAATCAGCATATAAAACCAAAATAAAAATTTAATGAAAAGCAAATGTCATCAAGAATTTAAACCTATACCCAATATATGTCTCTCATATGACAATGAATTATTACAATTATATTGTATCCTCTCTGCACTGCAGTTTTTTATTCGCGCGCTGACACTTTGCAAAAAAGCGCAAGCGCGCGCCAATTTCGTCAGCACATCATACGTATGTACATACGTCGTCTGCAAAGCTGCAACCGCGATTCAATGAGAGTGAATCTTCTCCGCGGTCGCGGTGTTGCGCTTTAGTTTGCCGCGAGCCGCTGAATGTTTCATATTCAAGTTTTAATAACTATATAATACTCACATATACTTATACTTACAACAAATCTCAAAATCTCCCCGACTATATACGATTGATTAGATAAGGATTAAAATCGTCACAAGTGTCGTTTATAAGTTTGGCCTGGCATTGACCGCTAATCTGGATCTTTAAAGGAAGGTTACGTAAATGAGCGGTAGCGACCATGAGTACGTCCTTCCTCCTCAAAACTCGGTGTGGATGTTGATGATGTTGAAGTCTTCTAGTTGACAGCCGTTGATGCGAACAAATCACGGGAGATCGAGTATCCCGTTCACAAAATCATGGAGTGGTTTACGATCTCCCTCATCCTCTGTATCTTTGGTTTCCTGAAGGAGTTTCGACCTAGCGAGCCCTTTGTTACTGATTATCTTACTGGTCCTTGGAAGAACTTTACAGAGGCGCAGGTATGTTGAGGAATTTTTTTTTTAGTTTCATTTAATGTTGTTTTGCTGATTTGGAGTTTATTATTTAAAAAAAGAAGAGTATAAAGAATTTATGATAATTATAATTAAAACTTCAAATTAAAGCAATTGAAGTTTGCAAAACAATATTATTTTTTGATTATTTAATCAACAAATTACTTTTATTATTTTTTTTATTGTTTTAAGGTCAATCAAGAAATTTACCCCATTGGAACTTACTGTTACTTTTCATCGTTAATATTAGTATTTTTATTGACTGACTTGGTCAGATACAAACCAGCAATAATATTATGTGGTATTTCTGGAACAACTACATACGTTATTTTAAGATATGGAACAACCATCTTTCATATGCAACTAGTTCAATTTCTTTATGGACTTATGTTGTCAACTGAAGTGGCTTATTACACCTACATTTATGCTAAAGTTGATAAGCAACGGTATCAAAAAGTAACAAGCTATACCAGATGTGCATTTTTAGTTGGACGTTTTATGGCTGGTGCTGTTTCGCAGTTGACTACCTCCTTTGGCATGCTTGATTATGAGCAGCTGAATTATCTGTCAATGGCATGTAAGGTCATTTCAAGTATAATTATTTTTTTAATTTTATGAATATATCTAGCAATATAATTTTGAAATTCATTTTTTTTTGACTTACATACTTATTATTTATTAATTAAAATATTTGTAAAAAATAATTTTAAATCTTATATTTCAGCATTAGGAATAGCAACAATTTGGGGATTTTTCTTGCCACCAGTTAATCAATCCATATATTTTAATAGAACAGAACCTCTTACAACTGATATTTCTACTTCACTGGAAAGTCAAGGAAGCAATCACACACTATCTACATCATCACGTAAACTCTCTAGTGTGTTTGAGCAGCCTTCCTTTTTATCAAAACTAAAACATGCATATTATTTGCTATGGGAAGATTTTATCAAAGCTTTTACTAACAGACATGTAATCAAGTGGTCCTTATGGTGGTCATTTGCAACTTGTGGTTATTTGCAAGTGATCAGTTACATACAATTGTTGTGGAGAAATGCTGTAGAATTTCAAGATGATAAAAATGTCCAAATATATAACGGTGCTGTTGAAGCCACATATACAATAATTAGTGAGTGTTTATCTTTATATTAACTATGAAAAATTAAATTTATTAATTAATTATTAATTTGTAAAAAATTGTTTTATAGGTGCCATTGTAGTGATTGGTGTTGGAAATTTACGTTTTAACTGGCCATTAGTAGGTGAAGCAATATTATCAATATTTTCAATATTTGAAGGCTTCCTTTTGCTAGTGTCGTACATTAGTTATAATATATGGGTATTATATATAGCATATATAACTTTTGGAGTTATATATCATTCAATAATTACAATTGCCAGGTATGAATATTACTTTTTTTTTAAAAAGGAAATATTATTTATTAGTACTTACATATAAACCAGAAAAAATGTGTATTTGATAATTTTTTATAGTTTTGAAGTTGCTAAACATTTGTCAGAAGACAGTTATGGCCTTATATTTGGAATTAATACATTTATGGCCTTGTTATTCCAATCGTTATTAACTTTCATTGTTATAGATGAAAGGGTCCTGTCCCTAGATATTAGATCTCAGGTAAAATTTTTTTATTGAATTCTTTTATACAATGCAAATTATTTTATTTAAAAAATTACATATTTTTATTTTTAGTACATGGTGTATGGTGGTTACTTTTTAGTATTGGGAATTATTTTTATGATTATGAACGTTTTTACTGTTGTATACTTTTTGAAAAATCAAAAGCCACTAAAGATATGGCTAAAAAAAAGTGATTCCTTAACTGAATCAAATTGATGCCATAATTAATATTTTGGAGAGTGCAAGTATTCTTGAGTTTGTCGAATGTTAAATGAGGCAATACATTAGTGGATTGAGAACTTATTTTTAAATGTTGAGGCCCTAGTTCAACTGTTGTCAAGTCAAATTGTTATATGCATTAATATTAAATGTGATATGTGGTAGAATAATTATGATTGATTGTTCCTATGTTGAAACTAGTGGCATTGTAGATGTTTTACATTTGTTACTTGTTTTATAGACTGAGATGTACAACATTAGCACAAAAACTTGTGGGAAATGATAAAATAATAAAGAGATATATATTTTTTGTGAAATTATATGAGATGTTACAAATATTTTATAAATGTATATTAAAAGTGATAAATAAATATAATAATATTTTATCAATAAATAATTCGTAAAAAATTATTTCTAAAAATATTTTAAGGATTAAATTTCTTTTGGAATTTCAATTGCATCAGCTGTTTCTAATTCACATGGCTCAAATTATGTAGCATTAAAACTAGTCAGCACTAAAAAAGTCTTAAACATTGTATTTGACTGTCTTTGCAAAATTATCTTAAACAAAATATTTAAGTTAATTTTGCTGATGTCAAACGTGTTAACTCGTCTGAATCTCGTATTTCATTTAGAAACTCGAATGATATGATCTTTTTTGAGACATCTTCATTTATAATTAACCAATTTTTTAATTTCTATTCAAATCAAGTTTTTAAGATTTTTTCCATTGTTTACATTGAAATTTTTGGCTGATTTGCTTATTCTGGTACATGCAAAAAAAAAACTTCAACTGATAAGATTTGACTACGAGATAAATGATAAGCTTTATTTGATAATAAAAATTTGCAGAGATAAAATTACTTAACATTAAATAAGATGTCTTAAAAAAAGTTTTTATTTTTTGATAACATGTATAAATAAAAAAAAAAGAATTATCTTCAACTTAAAATTATTTTCAATCAAACAATTTTATCCCGCATTTTTCTAAACTTCTTTTAGTAAAACTTGCATTCTATTGGTACATTAGCCAATACCTATAGTTTCAAACATTTCATAACAATACATATTTTTTCTAACAAATATTTCATTTATCTCAAACACACTAAAA
>JAPYZE010003615.1:0-12474 GCA_030522805.1 Leptomastidea abnormis | reverse complement strand
GTTGGTATATACCATCCTGTTAAGTCAATTTATAAGTACGCATTATATCTTTCCTTAAATATATATATTTTTTTTTAAATAGACAAGGCCACGTGAAAAATATTCTGCAATGAAATACATAAATAAAATTTAAGATCAGTCGAAAAATTATTGATTTTCTAGAAACGTACTTATTACATCCCACGCGCACCATATGTTTACTTTAGATTATTAAGTCTATGTATACACAGAGAGAGAAAGAGAAAGAAAGAACGCCTAATTTATCAGGTGGAATGTTACTTTATTAAACCGGTGTGATATGCGTGGAGAAAGACAAAAAGAAAGATAATATAGGCGAGCTTTTAATTTTTTCTCTGTTGTTATTATAATTCGCGTGTAACCTTTAACGCGTGTCTTTTTTTTTTTTTTTGAGTTTATGTATATGTGACTGATTAAATTTTTAATTTATTATACCAAGAAATTGCTTGCTTTTGTGTATATAGACATAAAGATTATATGTCAATATATAATATATATTATATGGATGATAGCAAATGTATATTTCTTGGAATGCGGCTGTTTAAATAATCGTTATTACGGCGCGTGTGGCGTTTATTATACGTGTACGCGTGTGTAAGTGTATGTGTGTGTGTATGTTTCTTTATGATATAAAAATAGTTGAGAAAAAAAAAATTGGAGGTGATGATATGGGCTATAATATTTTTCGCGTGTATGCGAAGAGTTTTTTTTTTTTGTAAGTTATGAAGTTTTCGTGAGTTAGGTATTACTAAATGTAAGTTTTTTTTTAAAAATATGTTGTAGAGCTATGTTAATGAATAATTTAAAGAAAATGAGGTAAAAAAGAAAATGTTAATTTCTTGATATGGCTCGTTGATGCCGCTTTGAGTGTGTGTGTATAATATGTCTGTGTGTTATAAAAACCCTGGGAGGTATAGTAGACTTGAGCGATTAATTAATTATTGTTTAAAGTTTCTACTTTAGACTATACTAAATTTATAAAAGCTGTAAATTTGATAAAGTTAGACACGCATGTGTTTAAGTGTTATATTTGATTGTCTATGTATAGCGTATAAATTATATGAGTCTGTATAATCACAAATTTAAATTTTTGAAAATTTAAAATTACATTTTTCTTTATACTGTTAATTTTTATAGATGTTATATTTCGTTAATTATATGAGAGACGAGAGTTTTTGTTGAAAAGAATTTAAAATTTTTTTGTATATCAAATTCTTGTTATATGTATAAATAGGTATATTGCGTAATTACTTGAATTGATCTAAAATGAAATCTTAATCGATCTTTATATGATTTATGAGTACGATGTAGTTTCCGTCAAATAAATTTATATTAATCACACCTTAACTAATTATATTTTCAAGTTTTGTTAATCCGGAAATCAATTTTATACTTATCAAAAAATACGCTATATGTTAAATAAAAATAGAATGAAAATTTGGCCGTATGAACTTTTTTGAAATAAATCATATTTTATAATTTATGTTTTTATGCGCGTAGTCTAATTTTGGGTTATAGTTAAAAATTGACTGTGTAATATAACAACGACGACAGTTTAATATATTTATATCTTTTTTTTTATATCTCCTGCTCCTAATAATACTATGATTTTATAAAAAAAAAATTAGCGTATCCTTAAATAATTTTTATTTAAATTTTCATATTTACATAAAATATTGTAATTTATATATGGCAACGGGCGTATTAAAGTGATTTTTGTATATTTAGTTTGTATATAATTATAGTTAGCTTTAATTAAGAAATACACGATTACTTGATATAAATTATTATGCAAAATATACTTATATGCATATGCAAAATTATTGGCATGTAATAATAATTACTATTAGCTTAGCAAAATTGATCCAACGATATATATATATATATATATATATATATATATATTTACTCATATTGAAAAAAAATATATATTTGGAGATTTTAGTCAGCTGAAAATTGTTAGATTTTTCACACCGACAAGATAATTGTACCTACTTATTTATATGACATCGAGGGAAAGTATAAATTTATTAAAATTTTAATCACATTCACAGCGATAGACTTGTGATTATCAAAAGTAAACGTTTACAATGATAGGTATAAAGCGTAAGCTTAATAATGAAGCTTCTTTATATGAAAAAAAAAAAAAAGAAAAAGTCAATAGCGTGTGTAACGATAATTATCAAGTTATTGCGTAAGATTATGAAAAAAAAAAGGAAGAATAGATTAATTAATTTTTTTTTTTTTTAAATCAGATTAGCAATTTCTAATTGCTTAAAATCATCGCGTTTCAAATGTAATAACAACATTACAGCTTTGAGCTTTGTGTAAATAGATTGAATATTTTATTACAGCTCGTGAAACTAATACACTTTCTTTGGCGTAAAGAGAGGCGTATACGAAAAAAAAAAAGTAGTTTTAGTTTTTTCTAGCAATAAAAATTTATAAGGTAGTAATTTCAAACTAAAGCTACAATAAATTAATGACATACCTATATTTAGCAATAGTATAATAAAAATAATTGCGAATTCTTGGTATTTTGCTTTGAAGGGAAAAAAAAGTGGCGACGTAATGAGATTGACGCTATCGGTTACTTTAACATATAAGCGATAAACAAACAATAAAAAGCTACAGATGTGATTAATCTGATACATCGGTAATCTTATGATCGTGAGAGGAAGATGAGCTAGAGTCACATAATCATTCCTTTATTTTCTAGTATCACATTGAATGCTAAATATTTGCGATTATCATCGCGATTATAATTACGAATTGCGTAAAGGTACTTGATTGTTTTTTTGGAATTTATAGGTAATAATTGAGGGATATGGAAGGTTTAAGGTGTTATAAGTCTAGATTAAAAGTAAAGGTGTTGTATCTTAGTAGTTACAAGGTGATTTTTTTTTTTTAATTTCTTTTCAAGCACTCTCTTGATCGTTGCGTCGATGTTGGTGAATTAATTTTTACGAGCCCGCGCAACTTGCGTAAAAGGGTAATTATACTTTTTTTTTTCGTTTATTCTGTCTTTTTTCTTCTTTTATTTATTTCTATCATTTGGTATGACGTTATGTTATTTAGACGAATGTTATATTTTACGATATATGGTGAGTTTAAATTTAATGAAAGTTATTGCACGCTTGATGAATTTGTTAGTATACGGTTGTTCTAGTTTTCGAATTAACACTGAATTTTGAATGGTTATGTAACTTTTAAAAAATAATTGTTTGTAGGATTGTTGTAAAAATGTTGTGTTGGGTGTGAGAGAGAAAATTTTTGATTATTGGATTGTAGAGGAAATTTGATTTCTTTTAGTGATTAAAGATTTGTTATCGGTTGGTTTTTGATTTGAAGATTTATTATTATGAATTATTTTTAAATAATATTAAGGAATATTAACAAATTGATTATTGCTTAATGCTTTATAATTTGCATTCTTAAATAAATAATATATAGAATATAATATATTATATTTGGCGAGAATAAGTTTTTTTTTTTGTATATTACAGGTTACCACCCATTTAATTGATCAAAATTTTGACGAAAGTAATAATTTTCAAGTTTCGTGTTTCGCTCGGCCAGCATTTATAATAATATAACCATTTCGAAAAATTTTATAATGAATTTTCTGTTTTTTTTTTTTTTGGTTTAATTTAAATTGCATATGATTTTCCGGAAATAAAACATATTATTAGTGTAGACCTTTTTTTTTATTCAAATGTCTGATATTTTTGATAAATTACATACGTAAATCAAATATTGACACTATCATTGGACAACTTGTTATTTTCAATGTAGTTTCATATGATAAAAAAGACATTAATTTAAAATACAAATTTGATTTTTTTTTTTTTGAAAATAAAATAAATTACCCATAAAATATCCAACCTAGCAGTACTATTAATTGCGCATTTATTTGTACTTTAAAAATCACTAAAAAAACGATAAAAAATATTAAATTAATTGTACTTTAATTAAAAATTAGATTCTACTAAAAAGTGTAATTAAAAAAAAATACGATGATAGAATTGTAATGTTTAAATAGATCCTATTAAATTATAACATTTAATAAATTAAAAAGTAAAATCAAGATAATATATTTTTAACAAAAACTACACCAATAAACTATAAAAATTATTGTTCTCCAAAACTTCGCAAATATTGACGTACCATTAAACAAAATACAAATTTTACGTCAATCAAAATTGCAAAAATAACCATCACTTTATAAACCTTTTAATCCTCAAAAATTAAAAAAAATTTTTTACCAAACTAAAATAATTTATATTCCACAATCAAACTAACCATTTTTCCATCTAGGCACGCTGACGAATAATTTATCTCTCCAGATCTCAATACCAACAGGTAAAGCATTTTCCGGTTGAAAATCACCACTAGCCAAAGCTTGCTGCCTGCTAAGTTCAGTCGGATAATTCCAATCCAATATACGCCAAGCAAATCTTTCCAATAACGGCGCACGTCCAAATCTAGCACCCCATCCACGTGGTCCTAATGCAGCATCCGTAATTCCAATAAATAAAAATCCTAATATTAAACACCACTTAGCATCACTACTAGGCATCGCGACGCGATAAAAATTGTCTTTACTCGTCCCGAGTAGTATATATAGTCGCACACTGTACCTAAGAACTAAAATGTTAAAAAAAAATATGTATATATCGTTGTAACAATCACGCGAGGACGAGAACTGCACTCGGTTTGGCACTAAAGTCTTATAGCAACCTCCCTATATACGTACGTACGTACGTGGAGCGATATACGTTGGTGGCAAAAATATAAGAGAGTCTCTCCCTACCCCCTACATTGCTTGTATGGAATAGGCGAGAATCGTATACACCTACTCCTTTACCATCACGTATATACATATATATATATATACGTGTGCTGGCCCTGGGACACTATGATCTTTCCCCTTTCCCTTCCTTTATGTGTGTGTATATATATACGAATCTCCTCCCTCCTCCTCTTAGATGACTTTCCTCGAGGTGGAAGGAAATATTTGGATATATTCTCTGTATGTGTGTCTATACGTGTGTCCACCTTACTGAATTCTAATTCTTGTTTTTTTTTTTTTTTTTTTTGTTGAGATTTTTTTGAAGAAAGTATTGTTATAGAATCGTTATTTTTATTTGGGATGTAGTGAAATGGGGAGACGTTTGTATTTTGTTGTAAGTTGACAGGTTGTTGGTTGATTATGAAGCTTATTTTGTTTTAACAAATATAAGCTCGTTAATGAGATTGTAGTCTTGTTAGTAAATAAATTGTATCTATAAATTACATAGTTGAAAAGTCACACGGTAGATTAGTTTACCTTGTGCCTATTGTTACGTACAAATATATAATGTATTATGTTATGGGATATATATTTAATAACTTAAAATAATTGTCTAATTTGTAAGAAAAAAATAATAATTTATCAAATTATGAAATTTGATAATGTGCTTATTAGGGTGTTAATTAAAAAAAGAAAAAGAAATCATGAAGATGATGTTACAATAACAATTTACATATTGATTTTACAAAAAATATTTATGTAACATGTAATTTAATTGTAAATTAAAAAGTTATTAGCCAACTTCTAATAGAAAATAATAATAATAATAATAATAATAATAATAATAATAATAATAATAATAATAATGAAGGTAAAAATTGACTCGATTATTTCTGTACCCGTTAAAAATGACAATATGATATAGTGTTTTGTTATTGTAATAATTCATGTAAACGAAGGGTTCATTTTTTAAATATATTTTTTTTTTTTATATTTGTTCCTGTCATCTCACAATATTTTTCATACTCTGACTTTTTTTTCTTTCTTCTTCAAAATTTATCCTACCCGCAACGGTATTTTCACGTCCTTTTTTATCTCTCTCTTTCTCCTTTTTTTCCAACCTTCCGGCTTTACTCTCAGTTTTTGTCAACCTCTCAGTCTTTTTTTTTTTCTAAGCCCCAGTTCATCTTCCTCTTCAAACGTTTAATATTATATCCTCCCCTACTTCAAAATTTCCCTTTGCCACTATTTACTTAACATTCAATAATGAATTGAAAAAAAAAAAAGGGAAGTCTGTCATTTTTATTTATGAATTCTCTTATATTCCATATTCACCAAGTGTATTTAAATAACACATATGACATTAAAAAACAAAATAATTTTTCTTTTTTCTTTTTTTATTTTATTTTTTCTTCTTGGCAACTCATATTTTCCTAACTTACTATCTCACACTAGAAAAAAAAAATGAAACCCAAGATACTAAAACGTATATGCAAAAGTAAGACATTTTCCCAGCATCTATCACACGTATCCTTTTCTTTTTTTCTCTCTCTATATACATCACTTAAAAAAAAAATTATACTCCTAACGATTCTCATCATAATTTTCAATCCAAGCACACACTCCCTTTAACCACACCTTAACTTACTCTAAAAATCCACCCTCGTACAAAATTAAAAAAAAAAAATGTTTTCCTTCCTTTTCAAATAATATAACTGTAATAAGCACTGTAAGGTTTTTTTTTTAAGTACCATAAAAAAGTAATACACTTGTGAGAAAAAAAAAGCTAAAGGTGCTGAGAAGCACCAAGAGTGACGTGCATAAGGTACGCATGACTTTGAGTATTTTTCTCACTACTTTTACTTAACTTATACGCATCAAGTTCATGCATAAATAGGGATATAAAGTGCGTGTAATGGAATTTTTACGCGAAGTTTATACTGGTAACGGTGCTATGTGTTCAAACATATACGATACTAAATGTATCTCTTTTATATCTCTCGCGAAATATCAACTTGGTTTTGATATATCCGTAAAGCTACTATACTTGTTATGTGTATAAAATCCATGCATATATTTACTTCTCGAATTATTATTCCCGAGTATAAATTGAAAATTTACGTGTCTCCATTTATTAATAATTATGATAATTATACACTCTCGTGTATTGTTGGCTTGTATACATATAAATCTGACTTATTTGACACACGTGATTTTTTTAATGTCCTACTACCAATTTTTTTTCTTTATATTTCAGAATAAAATAATTATGCTATGTGTTTTTATAAATTACAGTATTTGCGAATGCATAAAGGTTATTAAGTTATTGGCGATATAGAACGGTCAACTATTTTTTTTTTTTTTTTTTATAGAAAGGAACGAAGGTGTCGTTCTTTATATTCAATAGACAGATACACACACACACACACACACACACACACACACACACACACACACACACACACACACGCACACGCAGCATTGCATATTATAGGCTTAATATACGAAATACGTTGTGGCAGGAGCCAATGTTCTTGGCTATAATAGGTATATAACCAAAGGGGGCAAACTATATATAATGAAAGATTGCGCGATATTTCGGTCCTGCCCTCTTTAACGCGCAAAACATTTTTTTTCTTTTTCTCTTTTAAAGCGTCCGGTCCGGTCGACAAGTCTTGCATTTTTCTCTTGATTTCTTCTCTCTTTCTCTCTCTCTCTTTTTCACCACACCTATACTAAGAAAACTACCATATAATATGGAAACAGAAAGAGCGGGTGTGTTACGTTTTTTTCACGTTTGTGCTTCTATAGAAAATGATAGATATATATATAAAAAGAATGTAGGCTTCGAGAGTGATCGATGACGTATAAGGATGTGGAGGCGTAAGTTTTCGAATTTTTAAAGCAAAAATGCAGAAATCTATAGGAATTTTATTTTGTATTTACGAAGAAATTGAAGGCATGGTTGATTTTTATCTATATAAAAAAACTTTTATAGGATCCTGGTAATACTTCTTGTACGTAATTTATATTTCTTGTAATTTTACGTGAAAACGATTGCAAACATTTGACCATGAGTGGGGTAGTTTATTTTTTTTTTTATTCTTTTTAATAGGTTGTATATATGTCTGAAATTAAATGGTATTTGTCACTTGTTTTAATTGGGCACCCACTGGTTGGAGAATATCTGGTGTGGGTATGTATTTGTTGATTTGTCGCAATTTTTCAACCGGTTTATATACTTGAAAATAGTTGGGGGGTATAAAATGTATAGTAACACACACAAAAAAAAAGATAGGGTGACATTACTTAGTGATTGGGTGAACGATGAAGCGATTCTTAGAGGTTGGTAAAAATAAGGATAATTAGTGAGAAAGAATGGTAAAGGTATATATAAAGTTGCTATATATACCTATATAGTATTATAGCTACCCTGTCTTTATATCCCCCTTGAAATTATATTTTTTTTTTTACTCGAGGTTCTCTCTCTCTCTCGTAATCTAACAGTACAATCATGATCAACTTAGCGGTCATTATCGTTTTGCAATTTTTAACAATTTTTGCATGTGTGTAGGTAAATATATATATATATGTAAACTGTCTTTATCGTGTGATTTCCTGTGACGAGTTGAAAATTGGAGAACTTACACGATATTATTGTATATATGTTGGTTCTTATATTGTGGGAGTTGAAACGTGACTTGTATGTTTTGTTTCTATTTTAGTTTTGCCAGTTGGACTAATTATCGAAAAAAAAAAAAATTCTACGAATTAGATAATTATGGGATTGGATAATAGTGGTTACAATTATTTAATATCAATTTGGTGTAATGATAGTGTCTAGTTATTATACAGGAATATGTGAGAAAAATCTCATATAAAAATGTATTTTATGTTTTTTTGTTGTTGTAAAGTATTGTCATTCTCACGCTTGATTTATATTTTGTTAAATAATATTTGGTGATATCTTTTGTGTGAATCAAAATCATATTTCATTTTTATTGATAAACTTAGATTACGCAAGATCATCAAAAAAAAAAAAATCTTAAAAAAAAATTACAAAAAATATTTCACCACAAAATATTAAAACCCTTCGTCATACTTTACTATCTAAAATTCATTTAAAAAATGCTTATATATAGAATACATCCGGTTTCTTTTTTTATACCCTATATTCACTTAACATTAAACGTCAGCCCTTAATACGTAAGGAATAAATATCCAGCAATTTGACCTACAACAATATCTATATGATCTAACCTGACACACACATATATATACACAGACATACATTATCACGAGCAGCAGCAGCAACAGCATGTAATGACCCACATTTTATATACAACAACAAGCAAGTCAATATATATACCACATAATATTACACCGGCATTATATTTCAAGCGTCACTATGTCTCAATATAATTCAGCAAGACGCAATACATAATATATAGAAAAGAGCCCCTCCTCGTTATACTCGCCCCGTTGGCTATGTCCACCAGTTTTATATACGAAAAAGAAAAAGCTAAGCCTTAAGGCTCTATTTTTTTTTTTTTAGACATGGATTAGTTACACATATTTTACCCTTAACCAGCTACATATATTTATCCCCCAGTTAAACTAGTTATATATTATACTTATGTATGAAATCGATAGCCGAAAAATATATACAATTCTTTTTCTTTTTTTTTTCTTCAAAATCGTACTAATTGCACCTAGTCTCCACTCTCCTATATACCCATTTATGACAGATCCTGATTTCTTCATTATCAAGTCTTGTGGTGTATACGAATACGTATAGTGAATTTTTTCACTACTCTCTGCGAGAGGCTTTCACTTTTAAATCTATCTCGTTCTTAATAAGACCGTAAGCTATATTTACTTCCCTTGGGAGAGAGTCTGAAATACTTTTTTTTTCTATTATCCTTTTATTTTACTCTCGAAATTTTTCGCTCGCACGTTAATAAGAGAGTTGGCTAAGTCGCATCGTAAATGCAATTAGCGAAAAATCACGCGCAATTATTCTCGCGTAAGTATAAAGTATATATATATACCTACTTACCAATCTTGGTATATTCTTGGTAATTTAACTTCTTTTATGGTGCCCCTCCTTCTTTTTTTAAATGCAATTGAGAGAGAAAAAAATATGATTTGTATTCTGAAGTTGAAAATGAGATTTTTTTTTAAAGTATGTAGGTTCACTGCGGTAGGTTTGTTTACGCTAATCCAAATATAGTAGATATTTTTTTCTTAAATAAATCAAATATGTTAGAGAAAAAAATATATAATCTACTTAAAGCCTAAACTTTCTTTTTATTTTATAAAATATAACAAATTGCCAGATAGTCATATATGTTAATTATTAATCAGTATAAAACAGCAGAATCAACGACTATGCTACTGCTACTGCTGCTGAGACAAGTACCATTCTAAGCTTGAAAATGTTGAAAAACCGCTTTTTCCATAATATTTACGATACACCTCGAAATTCAGCGCCCACAGAAAATCATTTTTTTTTTATTTTATAGGTATATTACATTTTTCTTGTTTGATATAAAATACCAGCAAGTTTGGGTTCTATAAGACTTGAGCATTATTACTTATCTCGACTATTATCCTTATATTTACGAGGCATTTCTGCTTTCTTATTAAAAATATAAACGAATTTACGGAGACACATTTTTGGCTTGTATTTATAATTATATACATACTACCGGTAGTAATAGTAAAAAGCTTCTAGTGAAAATACTAGACGTGTATATATATAACAGATAGGTATATAAAAAAAAAAAATTCAAAAACGCGTCAGAGTGTAATGTAGATTTATCTTTATAAACGAATTATTACATACCGGGTAATAGAGAGTAATGTGATTGTCCAGTGAGATGATGTAGACATGCATTTTTTTTTACAGTTTATAAACGACTAGCGTTCTTGTTGAGTACCGGTTAGTTTTAAGGTGAATTTTAACTTCCTTGACTGTATAGAAACGACGAGGTCGCGCTGGAAAGTGCGTTTTACCAAAGAAAAGTGAAAACGCATACCGTAGGTGGTAGAGAGAAAGAGAAAGAGAGAGAGAGAGAGAGAGAGAGACCGACATTGATGGGTTGGAATGATAAGTGTTATATATACATAAGACTGTCAGTGAACCTGTCTGCACTTGCGCTTATTCGTTTAATTAGATTATGTATATTTATATATAAGATTTAAAAATTTAATTATTTTTTAATGAAAATTTTTTTGATCATTCATAGTCAAGTTTAAAAAGAAGGAGTAAAAAAAGAGAGGGACTTAATTTATGTATATGCGATTGGGTTAGTAATGCTTAGTTTAAAAGCTGATGATCTCATTAAATCTCATTATGGAAACTTGATATATGTATAAATAAATAGTTTTAAGGAAGTTAAGATTTATATCAATGTCGATTTTAATTACGGTCATTGAATCTGGTTTTTAATTTTTCTTTTATCTATTTCAATTTTTTTTTTTTCTTTCAGTTTGCCTTAACACTGAACTTCGTAATTGTTGAAGTGCGAGAATAAAAAACTACACATTCTGGTATAATTAGACATATTGCACTCCCTAGGTAGTCAAGTCTACCGTAACGAACTACATGTCTTTTTAGACGTGAGTATGCTCGCTCGCGTGTCTGATCTACTTAATGGTAGGTATCGGTTTCTTATACGTATATAACATTTCAAAAGCCTAAGTCACTATTAAGAATTTTTTTTTTTTTTTCAAATAAAGACAAATAAACTTGCACAATTTATTACTCTGTAGTTTAGTTTTGCGTATACGTTGATATACAAATACACACACACACACACACACACACACACACACACACACACACACACACACACACACACACACACACACACTAAATATATGCGTATCGTAACATAAACGTCTCATTATTCTTGTTAGCGAAATATTGTTAATCTCTAAAAGTCAGCTGATCGATCAAGTTTTGCGTTTATACATACATGTATCGTAAAGCGGAAGGCACTTAACGGCGGCCAATTAAGTATAAGCAAATCGAGGAAAATATTTCAATTTACCAGGAGCACTTATATACCTTATCGCGATTTAAAATTTGAATGCCGATGAAAAAGAAAAGAAATAAAGAAAAAATGATAGAAAAAAAAATAAAGAAATAGAGTTAAAAAGATATCTGCAGTAGCATATAGCTTATACTTAAAAGAACGACAAGAATTTTAGCTATTACCATTTGGGTTTTATTTACCTGTCACTCATTACGGAATCTATTTCACGTAAAAACTTATGTAACACATTATAAAGCTTTTGCTACATATGTGTATAATACACTTCTTTTTTTTTTTCCTTAAATCATACCTAAACAAAAAAAAAAAAAAAAAAAATTAAAAAAAAATGATAAATTTTACACTCAATTTTGACCAGTAATATATATGTGGGTGTAGTATAATATACCATTTACACATAAATATACACATACAAAAAGTATACAGGTGAAATACACTTGACGGTTGAGGAATTGTAATCGACTTGCTTCGGGCACACACACACACACACACACACACACACACACACACACACACACACACACACACGCGCGCGCGCGCGCGCACACACGATTTCTGTGTATTATGGTCTCTCGCGAAAGTAGAGCGACTGGTGCAGTTTAT
>JAPYZE010003614.1:3015-15489 GCA_030522805.1 Leptomastidea abnormis | reverse complement strand
TATATATATATAAAATACAATTATTAATAATTATAAATAATAATCGTTTCATTACTCATGTATAAAAAATTTCATTTTGTATTATTCAAACTGTTGTCCAATAACACTTTTGTCGATTTTGTAGATATCATACGTCAATATATTGTAAATTAAAAAAAAAATTTATTGATATTATTATTTAATAAGTTTTATATTAGATAATCAATTTTTATTTATATTGATTTTTGTATTCAATTTAAATGTAGTTAATTATTTAACGCGAATTATACATAAGATATTGAATTCAAATAGTGCCTCGACAAAACAAATTGATATTACAAAATTATTTGTATACAGTTAAATATGAAAAGTATAAAAAAAAGTATCGTTTTAATTTATTGAAATTGAAAAACTTAATATATTTGTTACAAAACACACACTTAATTAAAAAATTGTATTACAACGGAACATAAGTAAGTGTACAAATATTATTCTTTTTTATTATTTTTGAAATAAAAATTGATGAGAACGTGATAAAAAAAGGAGGAACAATTATTGACTGTACTTAGATCCGCAGAAATCGACGCGTGTACAATACATCTGAAAATGTTTAAATACATCATAATATATTATATGTTTGTGTCTACATACTTTTTCATATTTCGCAGCCATAATAGTCATAAACTGCTTAAACTCCTTAACACGCGGTACAATAGAAAATGTCGCGTCGACGAACCATTTCTTAGAATCTCTGGTTTCATTAATGAAATTTTCATCGTAGAAAACAACATGACTATTCTTCCCAACAACTACGACATCGTATTTCAGTTGCCGAATTTTAATGTCGTTGTCTAAGTTGTACGAGTAAATTAATAAATCAGGATTTTTTTCTAAAAATTTTATGTAATCGGACACATTAGCCACATTGCATTTATTTATTTTTTTATTTCTTCTTTCTCTCCATTTTCCTATTTTTCTACTCATTGTAGCGTTGAATGGTTTCCTAGTTGCAGCATCAGGATATCTGAAAATATGTATGGAATAAATTTTAGTATTATTACGTCGCAAATTTTATAACAACGGCTTCTATAACTTTATGATTATTATATTCATATAATAAAAAGAAAAAATAATAACTTTTTTTTTGCTGTTTCGTAACATCGTTGAGGAGTTCCAAATCCTGATTCAACTAATTGTTGGATGTACGCATCAAATTTATTATCATCCTCAGCAGTATCGTTATTAATACATGTGTGGCTTTGTCCATTAAAGTTAGCTTCATTGTTTTTTAAAATTACTTTTACGTTACATGGCACATTATCAACATCTTTACCACTGCACGTCAGATATCTACCGTAGGGAAAAAATATTGGTTTAAAAATTGAGTATAATGTTTATATTTTTTTATATATTTTTCGCATTAAAAATATTTAATACACGTAATTAATACAATGTAATAATCCAAGTAATCTGATTCAAAATAAAAAAATAAAATGGAAAGACTTAAACAAAATGTAGAAGATACAGTAATTAAATTTTAATTCATATTTTAAATTATTATAATGAAAAATGAACAAATATATTACAGACAAATTTATCTATGTACAGTGCAGCACCATTTTTTTCGAGTTTAATTAATATTGACATTCTCTCTTTATTCTTTGACTCTTAATGAAAGATACTATAAATTGAAGATTGGATATTGATTATTAAAGATTATGTCGGATAGTATATTTCCTTTATACGTACAGTTAAAATTATTAAAAAAATTTTACATCACGCTATTATATATAAATTTATTTATTTTTTTTTTAATATCGATTGCAAAACTAAGATGACACGTACATTCTATGTTCATCGTTGTCGAAAATCCAATCTATAAAATGAGAGATGTATGTCGCTGGGATTATTAGACAAAAATAATATTGTTAAAGATAAACGATGTTAAAGTTAAGGGAAAGACATACATTAAGCAAAGCTACATATTATAAAAAGTTATAGATTTAAAAAAAAAATTAAAAAACTTTCGAACTTCATCTAACGGCACAGGTGTATATGGTTCCTTAGGACATATATTTGAAAGAAAAAATAATTATCAAGCAAATTTAGTATATTTATTCATTTATTTTTTTTAGAGACCGTAAACATTGTTTAATAAATAATTTTCGGTTCTTAAAGTTGTACAGTTGAACAAAATATATATTTTTGTAATATTTCTTTTAAATAATTTCTTTAAAAAAAGATTACTATTAAAGATACTTAAATTACAGCTTATTTTCAGCAATTGAATTAATGTTTGTAATTTTTTATTTTGTACCTGTTTACGGAAATAATTATAGCTGAAAAAGCGATAAAAATTGAAAATTTACAGATTTTGAAAATTTTTGCATATAGATTCTAAATGGGGAAACAAAGTAGCTTATAAAGAGGAAATATATTTCTTTTTTTACAAACTATTTTTTCATTAAATACAGACCCTAATAAACTCTAAAAATGAGTGACATTGAGCAAAGTTTTATTTTTTCTTGAATTTATTTGCAGAAGCCAAAACTGCCAATTATACGTCGCCTTGCTCATATATCATTGTTTACCCGATGAGTGCTGGCATAAATGAGAAAAAAAGTTTGAAAATAAATGTACAAAAAAAAAATGAAATTGTTTAATTTCAATTCCTTTTAGAACTATACAATCTGTATTCTCGTCTACAACCATATTTTTAATCCTGTTGAATATGACATCGGGATATTCGTTAACTTTTGTTGTCAGGTTAATTATTCGCTTTATTCATTAAATTTAATAATTTGAAAAGAGTTATGGAAAATGTTGATCATTAAATTATTTTTAGTTTGCATGTCTTTTTAATCTATTTTTGAAGTTTTTCATCTGAAATTTTTATTAATTTTTTTTTTTCAATGTTAAATTATACTTTGTTTCGGTTAAAAATTCGTTATTTTGTTATAATGTGTTTGACAACTTTTTCAACATTTATAAAAGTCCCGAAAATTTGGAGAGGCTGTACATCTATAAATGTATGTGTCACCTGTAAAATTAGCATTTGCACGATCATGGTGCTTAGATAACTGAAGCTACAAAAAGACAAGGTGGTATCATTTTAATCGTGCAAGGCAAGAATGTGACGATTCTATAAATACCTCTTTTTACCCTTCTTTTAAGTTGGATACCTGAATTATTTTTATTTCTACGGGTAAAATATTTTATCGAACAGAAGAAAATATGAATTCGTGTGTGTTTAAGTAGCAATTATTGTTATTTTGGTTATTATTATTAAAAAGAAAACTATATTATCGCTTATACAACATTGAAGTAAGCAGTTTTAATTTGACATCTCCTTTGGTAAAACACATGCACTAAACTAACGTTAAGTTAATAAGATTTGACGATACAAGTCATAACTGTTTTATGAAATTTAATACGTGAAAATGATAATAAAAGCGTTTTAAGAAAAATATACAAACATGCAAAACAAACTGAAATGAATGTAATACGAAGGAGAAAGTAAGATAAAATTAAGTTCTAATAAATTCAGACTCTGCGGTCCAATATGAGGCTGACATTTAAATAATGTTATTCTCATTATCTTTCACTGCTTTGACACATTTTATTTAGCGGAACAATATAAAAATGTTTATCTTTGATTGGCACGATTTTCAATATTGTATTTTTTATGTTTGTAATTTATTATTGTACAATGTACTTCAACTTTGACGTGGACGTAGCGTTTAATAGTAATCATTGAACGTGTGACGATCAACTTCGCCTCTCATTATAGATCAAGAAATAAGGTTTTATCGATCGTAGAGGTAAATAAAATGCAACTATGTCAGCTGCAACTATTGCCTATACAAAAAATAATGGTTTTTAAAACATATAACTTACTTGTGGGATATACGACAAATTTTCGAAATAAACTTTCCTTCAAAAAGTAATAGTAATAACATGAATGATAATTTTGAACGTAACTGTTGGAGTTGCACTTGTTGGTATAGGATTATTACAAGTGGCTTGCCAAAAGACAATCCGCTTAGTAAGGTAGCGCGATGTTACTTCGGAAGCGAGAAATACTTGTTTTTCCTTACTAAAGAGTAAACCATGCTATACAAGACTTTCCCCTATATTATCTAGCAAGTTTTATTTTCTTTTTTGTCTTGAAAGTAAAAAATAAATTGTTGATGCATGCGCTCGATTGTTTATAATGTCTTGTCACACACTAATGCAGAATATATAAATCGTACGAACTTTGATGAAAACCTACTTAATATTAGTTTTTTTCAGCATATTTTGTCGACCTAGTGCAAACTACACCACGACTAAAAAGAGAAGAAAAACATCTTACTTTTTGGCCTAGGCAAAAAAGCGTTAATAGAAGGTAAGAAACAGCTGCCCTTATTTGGCACTATGGTTTTCCAAAGGGAAACAAAGCTGTACAATACCACAGGACTTTGATGCAATTTTAAAAACTTAACGCATTCTTGTCGTAAGAGAAGAGAAAATCGCTTTCTTACCTGTGCTGTATAAAGAGCGGCTTTCTTTCTATTGAGGCGGCTTATTTTTTTCTTTTTTTTTCGTGAAAGAATTTTGCACGAAGCCGGCGCTTTCTAGAAGAAAAACGGAAAAAAGGTTTAACGCACCTTGGCAGTGTAGGAGAGCTTCTGCGACTTTATTGTAATTACAATAGTGGAAAATGGCGATCCGACAAAATTTTCAATTGCAAAAAATGCGTCAAATGCACAACGAATGAAATGTAGGCGAGGCAGTATACTACTTCCACACAGACTGATTGTACTACTTTGAACTACGCTCTATCAGCAGCAACCCGTTTGAAATAAAGCTATATCCCTATAGTATTATTGATAAGAGAGACACAACTTGGCGCTAGCGGCCGAAGAAAGGAACAAGTCAACCAAACATGATAAAACTTCCATCTGTTATTGGTATTTTTGGAAATGTTAGCAATATAATATCATATAAAAATGAAGCAACAATTTCATGTATTTATCTGAGCGCTCCAAGTACGAACTTTCTACGTCAGATGTATCACCAACTTTTACGTTTTTTCTTTCGATACTGTCAACTTCTGTATGTACTTCGTGCGAAAAGGGCGATATGTGAATTTTACTCTCCAAATCGTCGATATAGTGTATCTTAAACATTTTGAGATAATTGTGCAAAACGTATTCGTATCACGTAAAAATAGCGTACGCGGTTTTGTCGCGTACGCGGTAGGTATTTAATCTTGTATTATACGAATTAATCGGTAATACTTTTGCAAATTAATATGCACGTAAAGCTCTTTGTTCGCGGTATTTCATGTACACGGTTCAGATTATATTTCATTTTATAAATTTGTCGGTAATTAATCTGAATACTTATATTGAAGGTAATTTTTCCCTTATGAGTTTTTCGCGTACGCGGTTATTTTTGCGTACGCGGTTTTGTCGCGTACGCGGTTTGTTTGCATATGCGATTGCGATTATATTTGTTCGAATTTAATTTTCTATCAAGTGTTTTAATGTTAGACAAGTTGTTCTGTCGTACTTTGACTCGTAGTTGTGTTGCTACAAAAAGTATTGCTTTGTTGTTAAGGAAAAAGCTGAGGGATTATATTTATAGAGGGACTTTGTTCTTGCATTAATTAATTTAATATCTCACATGTGATGTGCTTAAAAAACTGTAAATGGTTCGTTTAAGCAAAATTAAAATTCATGTACATTTTTTAAAGAGATGAGGTGAAGATTTATGAGTAAGATGTGTCACAAAAGATTGATGATCATTATAAGATGGTAGTGTTAGCATACTTACTTTGTAGTTACTCCATTTTTAACGACATCTTTACCACAGACCTTAAACGCGTGATTATTAAAAAAGTAAGAAGGTCTTTTTCTACCACCACTCTTCAATTGTGGAAGCTCAGATGCGACTTTTATTTCAGGTGCCAGATCTACGATAATAAGTATAAAGGTAATGATACTTACATAACCTGCGACAATACTATATCGCATGCCATAAAAAACCAAATTTTCCAATAAAATGCGTAGATTACTTACCACGACTGTTGTCAGCCATGTCTTATGGCTACTTATATTTTTATACACCAAAAAACTAAGTAAATTTTATAAGTTTAAGGTATTAAGAACGAAATAGCGACTCTAAAATAGAATCACTAGGATGGAAAAAAAAATTTGTTATCCCACTCGGAAACCCCCTTTTTCTTCTTCTTCTTATCTCCTTCCTGAGTTGACCGGAAGTCAGTACTGCTATGCATAATTTTTTGTCGGATTTTATTGGCGGGAGCATCTCCTCTACCGGTGTGATTGGCTGCTAGTGTTCTTCACGCTGATTATCATTTGTAAAAGAATATTGCGAAAAAATAGAAAAGAAAAACCAGGCTTAAAAATTTAATTTCGCGAAAATTTCAATCTGCAACTATATTATTTGCAAATAGGTATAAAGGCACAGAAAGTGAGAACACAAGTAACTGCAGTAGCAGCAGAAACAGCAAATGATGAAAAATCATATTGAAAATATTAATTTATGTATGTATCTAAAGTAGATTAATAATTTTTTTTTTTTATTTTAAGTGTTTTAAAATTATATTTAAGTTGCTACAATCAAATAGTGAAATAAAATTTTTAAAGTCGAAAATAGTTTTGCAGTTATGGCCAAGCCTCGCGAAACGATTTTTCCTTCACATGAGCCAATCAGAGTAGTCGATCACTTTGCGCTCTCCCGCGCCTCGTCCTGGCGAGCTCCTCACTTAGTTGTTGTTGCGCGGCCAAAGCGGTTTGTTATTACTGCAAACATGGCTGACAGTCCAAAACAAAGTTTGAGTTTTGACTCGGCCTCTGATATGGATGATTGGATTAAGAAGATGAAGATTGAAAAAAATTGGAAATTAATAAAGGAACACGGGAATTTGCGTGACCAAGACAACGCAACGTTGAAGTACGCTTACGTCGAATTAACCTGTTATCGTTCTGGAGAGTTCCGAACGAGAGGAGAGAATATAAAACCACCTAGTAGCCATAAGTGCAAATGCACTTTTAAACTTGTTGTTAATCCGAACAAGGAGAATAATAAATTAATTGTGGCTGAAAAATCTATCTGGCAGCATAATACGGAATGCATACGACTAGAAGGTATTTTGATAATTTCATATGGAATTGTTCTTTCTTTTTATTTTCTAATTTTCTTTTTGTCTCTCTTTTGCTTCATCTCGATCACCATTGTCTATCTCTTTCTACGTTCCTCTTTCATTTTTTTTTCTAAATATTTTGTAATTCTTTAATGTAACAATATTTTATTTGAAATTTAACAGCTTTAAATAATAATACAACTACTCCACAAGAAAAGAAAAAAAAACGGAAGTTACTAAATAAAAAAAGGAGCAACTCTGCATGTGTAACAGTATTTGGAAACAGCGTTGAAAATGTGGTAAATAAAAGTGCATTTTACCATTCATTGTGATACTTTCCCAAAAAAAAATATTATTTCTATACCCAACTTATCAATTTGAAATAAATTAACCACACCACTAAAATGTACCATATTAATGCTAATTATCAAAAATATAATCAAAATGATCTTCCTATTGCTAATAGTTTTAATTACCTTTTTTTATAATGCTATTTTTTACACAGACTCCTATGTCGAATGATGCAAAGGCAAATGTCAATGAGATACCTAGTGCTACTAATGATTCTGCTTTCACTGCTCTTCAAATGAAACATTCTGCTGACGTTTTACCAGCTGCTTATAATTCCATTGAGGTAAATTTCTAATGTGTTTATTGATATCTTACCCTTTATTACCAGGCATTTAAGGAAGCCAGCTACTTATACATTATCATAAATTACTGATGTTTATATAACAATAAATTTCAAAGAGCACGTTCTTTTAATACATTATTGACAATTTTTAAATTATGAACAATTGTTTTAGGCTGAATTACAAAGTGAGGTGCCATGTACAAACACTGATGCACTTTCCGTTAAACTTGTAACAAGAAAAAAAGTGGTTTCAACTGAACATGAAAATAATATTGTTATCAAAAAAGTTGTTCTGGATGTAAATACAGAATTAGCTGAAAGTAAACATGATGTGCTTGCTATCGAGGTTAATAATCCTACTGAAGAACCTACAAAAACAATTGCCAAATGTGTGGAGACCAGTAATGAGGTAATATTTGAATACTTAAAAAACATTTTATGAGTACACTTTTTGAATCTTCTAATACATTTCAAAAACTTGTAGATTAAAAAAACTGATCCAAAAAATGGAAATACAGATGACGTACAATTTAATCCATGTTCTGAACTCACCGGTTTAAACGTATGTATAAAATATTGAACTTATATGCCACTGTTATATTTTTAATTATGTTCGACAAAAGTACTTAAGACATAATGATGTTTGTATGAAAGTAAATTTTAAATTGTAATTTAGTTAGTTTACACTCAACATTTATTCACAAATTTTTTAGAATTGTTTTGAACCAGTAGTTCTTGACTCAACACCTGATGCTCTTTCTACGATGAGTATGTTAAAATCAAAAGTTGATGTTGTAACTAAAAATGACAAGAATATTGGCACCAACAAACTTATTTTTATCACAAACACACACGTAGAGGAAATTAACAATTCTGATAATGGTGAGGAAGATCACAAGTCAGTACAAAAAGATAAGCAAAGTGAAGAACCTCCCAAAAAAGTATTGAAATTGAGCGATACCAGCAACAAGGTAATTGAATACCAAACATAATATTGTATGATTACAATTTTTAAATCTATTTCATAATTTTAAAATTTTGTAGTTAGGTGAAAATGATGAAACATCTGAAAAAGAATATGATGCAAAAAAAATTCCTAAGATTAGCAGTGCTAAGGTATGTATAAAACATTCAATTTATATAAAATCAATAGATTTTTAATATTGTTTGGCAACAGTTTAAATTAGGCATAATAATGTTTGTAGCCAATCACCTTCAATGCAGCATTAACGATATTCACATTTTATGTTTTATAGGCTACTTATATTGCAGCTGTTGAAAGTGATGTACCACTTGCAGAAAGTAAAAATAATTGTAGCACAAAAAATGGTCATATAAGTGTTACAATACCTCAACGGTATACCTTGATGAATAATGTCCAAAAGGCACGTATTTTGCTGTTTATACTTGGATGCAGTAAGTCTGAAATTCAAAGTATAGTTAGTGGCCAAAAATTGACATTTAAGGATTTACAAGAAATTATGAGAAATAACACTGTGAAAGATACATTCACTGATGATGAAGTTGACCCAAAAAATGTTTTAAGATGTTTCTTGGAGGATGATGCATTGAAGTATTTAATCATCCAAATTGGAAAAAAAAATAAAAATAAATTTTATTGCGGATATTGTCGAAAGACAGTAACAAATGAGTCAGCAGCATGTGATTGTTGCCTCCAATGGCACCATGAACGATGCATTCGTACAAAAATCGACAGTGAAGAATTTGTAAACAACACGTGGTTCTGCGATAATTGTATAACTTTCTACAATTCATAACATTTCATTATTTTTTTTTAATTTTTTTATTTTATTAATTATTTTTTTGCGTAGAAGTGATTATGTCACTATAATTGAATACTCAATGTTAAAATATGAATAAAAAAAAAAACTTTTCTATGCTATATTTAAATATATTACTTTTAAGTGCTTGCATGCATATCAATAATATCATTATTTGAAAATTTTGTTTTGAAATTAGACTATTAAAATTAATGTTTTGAAAGATTATCGAATAGATAGAAAGGTAATGCAACTTTTGCATAAAAATTTAAGTAAAAATTAAAGATAAAAAAGCTTTTAAAATTCAGTAATTAGTATAAAAGTCTATACAATTATTTATATTTTGTCAAGCCGAAAGTTTGGTTCAGTATAAAATTTATAATAACTTGAAGCCTTACCGTAAAATTTATTTCAGCCATTTAGATGTACGTTTGAAAATAAATAAGTTGAAAAAAAACTACAACGCCTTATAATTGCCAAATAAACTTATCTAATCATGGTCAACATGATGCAAATGATGATGAATATGATGATGATAATCACATTTTGAGGCTAGCCTTCACTTTTTCCAATAAGCTTACTCCTTGATGAACATGCTGCCTTTTGCAAAGCCTCGTACCTCAACAATACATCATCTGATAATGATCTAAATTATACCAATAATGATGACGATTATGAAGGATGACTCCTCAAGGATGGCCTTTGGCTTTTTCTTTTCTTTTTCTCCTGGATGAACTTGCTCCTTGTTAGAAGCCTCGCACTCCAAGGAGGCTTATTATTTTTGTTAAGCCAATTTCAACACTTGCACTTTTATCCCAATGCACATATTTAAATTGGATGTTGGCCATAGACTGCGATTAACTTCCATTCTGGTGTTAATCTTGTAAAAGTATCGTTTGGTAGTTTGACTCACAAGGAGACAGTCAGGTATTCGGGTCATGGATTTTGATGAAACTTGGGGTGCTGGCTCCTTTTGCTATAACTAAAAGGTACCCCAAGTCTTAAGGTCTAACGCTCTTTTGTTTTGGAGTTATTGCATTAAGCGAGTTTGAGATTTAAGACCTATATTTATATTAATTAAATGCCATTTTTACCTAAAAATTCATTATAATCAATTAATAACCATTAAAACTTTAATTATACTATTTTCATATTAAAATTAACTAGTTTAAAAAGAAAAAATTATTTTACATACCCATTATTCCATATATAGCATTATTACATGCAATACAAAAGTAAAAAACATACTAAACTGGCGTCAATTTTTATATTTTACCAATGTAAAGCTGAATTCTTTTTTTTAATTTTCTTATGTTTTTGTGGGGATGTAACGGCCTTCTTCCAGCTTCCTTTTAACATCTACCTAAAAGTTGACACAAAGTATCAGCGCTTTTTTTTATAAAAGAAGTGAGATTTTATTAATAATGATGGTATACTTATCTAATTATTTTTGATGATGATCATGATGCTGATGTTGATGATGCTCATGTCAATGTCTTGAAAATGATGATTTCAATATTAATGGTGATGGTGAGATTTTTATCCTGTTGATAACATTGATCTTGATGATGATGATGATGATGAAGGCAATAATCCTTGATAGCCCGGAGAACGACAAGCCAAGGGGGCTATAGCTTCAGATCTCACAGGTCTGCTTTCGTCCAGGTAGTAGCCCCCTTGTTAATCAGCTTGGCCGTAATGAATGCATCAGCACATATAGGTGCTGCATCCACAACACCTGGTGCAAGCACACATACATATTCATCTACACACACACACACACACACACACACACACACACACACACACACACACACATATATTTATCTACATACACATATACACACATATCTGGGCAATTTCCAGGGTGATCCTCGACTTTATCAAGGAGAAGTCTCGTGCACTAAAAACTGGCATCGCGCGCGGGGTTATGTTTATTAACCCGTCTGCTGCGCAACTTTCTTGCGTTTATATACAGCTATATTACATGTATAACCATATCTATATCAGCTGTACTGATAGTATCGAATGATTTTCGCTCGATTCAACATAATATAATTAATTAAAACGTAACCCTATGTTTTTGCATCAGCAATATATCATTTATTTATACTTATATATGTAAATCAATACATAAGTACTAATACTGGTATTAAAAAAATTATTATTCTACTAAACATTAACGTACGCGGAAGGTTTGTTAATACACGCGCACTTTTGGCAACGCAGACGATATGCACACAATCGTCTGCACATCAGCGGCATCAGCGCCAGCTGATCTCGCACAATTAACGTTTCTGCTTGCCGGTCAGTTATTGCGTGTAAAAACCTTCCGCGTACGTTAGTGTTTAGTAGAATAATAATTTTTTTAATACCAGAAACTGCTTCAGAAAGAAAGAGAGGCAAGTGGTTTTTCTCTTTTACAATTAATTTTATTCTTAAAAAATTCAGTTATAATCGATTGAAATAAATTGAATAACAATTATGTAAAGCGAAAGATTTTTTCTTGTATTGCATATCATTATTATGTCTGACTTAGTCATCGTGCTTTCAGAATATTTTTTTTTTCATTTATTTTTTTTGACTACCCCTGTGTGACTAAAAATTTAAATTTAAATTTAAATAACTAAGCATTTAAATGTAGAAATTTAAGTAGCTTACAAAAACAAATTTGATATCGCAGCTAAAAGAATTTCTCATATTGAGGAAAGGTCCAATTTTTTTGTATTTTTGTTGTTTAACCACATAACGACTGGTTATGCGTACAAAATAAAATAATTAATAGGTACAAGACATATTGCGTATACGATATGCTGTGAGCTACAAATAATATACACCGCGTACGCGACTTACCGCGTACGCGATTCTATACTTTGCCGCCGTGAGCCGAAAATATATACACCGCGTACGCGATTGTACACTCCGAC
>JAPYZE010003613.1:0-25103 GCA_030522805.1 Leptomastidea abnormis | reverse complement strand
TATATATATATATATATATATATATATATATATATATCAGGCAGCGCCTCATGTGCGTAATAAGCACCAATTGAGGCTATGCAAATGGTCTTTTTTTATAACAAATAAAAGATGATGATAATGTAAAATTGTAAAAAAAATTATATGCAATTGCTTCTCTAAACATCAAAGAATATGTTAAAACTTTGTCCCACATGAGATAAAATATATATTATCATAATATCGTTGTGTTGTAGTTTTCGACTGTTCAAAATGGCAAAATTTACGGTTTTTCAAACTTTGGGAATATTTTTAAAAAAATCTATAATAGCTAGAGAAACGAGACAAGCGGGATTCTCTTTGTTTTGATTGAAAGTATCTAAAAAAAATTTTCCGAAGCAAAACGGTCAACTTTTTTAATTTGTTTAAAAATAATTTGTTTAAACAAATTGTGACCAGGTTACCGACTGGCAACCTTGGTTTTTGTGTTCAGTGACACCTTCTGAACAAGATCTTGCAAAAAATTGAGGTCAGGATTTAGTCCAACTGTATGACCAGTTGGCCTGGGACTATAATCCGAGTTTCATCAGATATATCGAGTCGGAAAAAAAGGAAGAAGACGAAGAATAAGAAGAAGAAGAATAAGAAGAAGAAGAAAATCAATTTATATATTAACCTCACTTTTGTTTTTTTTTTCTCCTTCTTCCGCGACAGCCTAGGTGGCCCAATCACGAGGGCGAGGGCACCCTTCCCCACCTATGAGTGAGTACTGCCCACCTTATTATCCTATATCCTCTTATCTTATTTACTATATTCTATTTTTCTATCTTTGGGAGGAGGACTTCACTTTTTTAATAACACCTCAGATCAATCACTCGAGGAAACTGTAAAAAAAATATATTCACTTGGTACCTATATTCATTATGTTGATATCTATTTAATAATAAATTTAAAAGCTTGTAATCCAAATCGGTAGGAAGATAAGAAAGGATCGGGATGTTGATGGTCGGTAAAGGCCCGAAGACACCACCGGTTGGTAGAAACTTTTATTTCAGCCCTTTGACGAGACTGAAGCCGGTTTTCGAATCAGCTTATCTACCGGAGAATCGCGTATTACCGCGATCAGCAGCAGCAGCAGCCACAACAGCGCGGTCGGAGTCAAGATTGGATCTGATGTTAGATGTCCGGCCAAAACTGAAGAAACACGACGATAAGCCGAAAAAGTATGTCGATGAGACGATCGACAACGACAGCAATCTCTCCGATGATTATTCGTCTTATGCAAAGTTATACTCATCTTAATCAATATTTGAAGGGTTCGCTGCAAGAAGGGGACTAACGCTTGAAACCATTGAAAAGTATTGTTCAAGGTGTTAAAATTAGCTGTTCAAATCCATTTAGAAAAAATACTAGCATACCTATAGAGGCCAAAATCCGCATCTTTTTTGTATTTGAAACTTCGATACCTTCAACAATGCTTAAACACGGTTTCGAGCGTTAGTCCCCTTCCTGCAGCGAGCTTGCCTTCATTTTAAATGTACCTATTACCAAAACGTTTGGAATAATTGTTATGGTCTATTACTTAATTCTGGTTTATCGCTCACGCACTATACTTCTATATATATATATATATATATATATATATATATATATATATATATATATACATCATCCTGCAGTCAAATATTGTACAATGACAAATATTACGTATAATATAAGTATGAAATTTTTTTTCTTCAAGTAACCGTATTAAAATAAATTTGATTATCAAGAATTGCAGTTTATATTGATAGCAGGATATACATTATCCTGCGATATACATTAATATGAATTTAAATTTTTCTTTCTTCAAATGTCGCGCATCTGCATCTATTCAGATAAGATAAGCTTAATTAATATTCGTGCTAATTATTCGAATTTCGCTAGAGTCGATAACGAAGAAGCGGAAGAAGAGAGTACTGATTCTGATACCGAAGCTAAAACTCCAAAATCAAAAAAGAAATTGAAAAAAAAAGAACATCATCATCATCATCATCAACATCATCATCATTCTAAGGAAAGATCAGAAAGAAAAAAATCAAAAGAATCATATTTAAAACGTGGAAAATTAGATCACGTGCTTGGTAAGAGTAATGCACATAGGTATAGTATAAAGTGTGTCCAAGTTTGCTGCACTACATACTTTCGGTGCTCTTCAAGTTTTCTGATTACAAATTTTCCACTGTTTTGCATTTTCTTATTTCGTATTCTATACAGAGCACGTCTGCCCGAAATTACGAGTTTCGTATATTCTGATAGTTCTTGGTGGAATCGTACTTTTTGCCTGCTGGTGTGCATTGTATTTGAGAAGACGCATTGTTGCCTGCTGGAAAAGAATTTGGCCTTGGGGAAAACAAAAAAACAAATCGTCAAAGTAAGATAGTAAACTTTATTTTATTATAACAATAAATTGTTGTTTTTGTTGTTGTTGTTGTTGTTGTTATTTCTATATTTTCACTGATTATATATTTGATTGTTTGAACGGCGATATGTTGAGTTTTAGTAAAACTTTATTTGACGTTGAAGAAGGAGATTATCCTTATCAGTCGTCGGCTGCTCGAAAATCTGGTAAAAAAAATAAAGCTGGCTCGAGGATGATCGACACTGGTATACAAGGTAGCCAAACATCCATGGCTAAAGCTCAGCAAGAGAAGCCAAAAAAAGTCGGCTGCTCTCCTTGTTGTAGAAAGAAAAATAAGAAGAAAAAAAAGCAAAAATCATAATAACGTATTTATTATCTTGATTTTTTTTTCTTTTTTTTTATTTATGTAGATTGTCATGCTTAAAATTGTATTATTGCCTTGATTATTGCCCATAAAAAATAAATCCTTCAAAGATTGGTCATCTTTTGATTTTTTTTACTCCTATATAAACGTTTAAATGATTTATTGTATAATAAAAATATACGTTATGATAATGACAATTTTCATTATTAGCGTTGACATTTATCCAAATTTTTTTTTCTTCTATTAATCATCAAACTTTTAAGATTTGAATGCAATAAAAAATTTTTAAAATCTCGTGGCCGTTTATTGTTTAGCGAGATAGGTAACCAGCTATATATATATATATATATATATATATATATATATATATATGCATATAAAGAATGATAGGTACATACATCACTAAGAAATAATTTATGACAGCTTACATAACATTATATTATATGCCTTGAAGCTGCGTCAAAGTTACATATAACTATATAGGTATAGGAGCTACGAAAGGTTAAGCGAATGACGCGAAAAATAAGTGTAAAGTATAGAACGACGATGAGGAGGATGGTTCGAAGAATAATGAGAAAAAGAATATTGCTGGTGGTGGTGGTGGTGCTGCTGCTACTGCTGCTGTTAATTTGTCAAAGTGAAAGAGGCATGGTCCACGGCTCGATAGACGTTAACCTGTCGGAGCTGGAGTACCTGGCGAGTCACCTCGAGCCGCAGCAGGAGTGTCGACGGCTGGTCGCGGCGCTCCATTACGATTCGTTCGAACTACCCGCGGAGAAGAAGCTGATCGAAGCGGGTGAGCTGCATGCCCTCCTGATGATGAGCGTCTGCTGAGCGAGTGGCGACCAGCCGTGCCTTATACCAGTTATTTATACCCTTCTATATCGCGTCAATCCTCTCACGCTTACTTATACATATATAGTTGTTATCGAACAAGCCGGCCCCTCTCATTTTAAGAGTACGTACACTTATATCCTGAACTGTGACTGACCTAATGTGACTCGACGGGGTGGGCTTGCTGTGTGTGTGTGTGTGTGTGTGTGTGTGTGTGTGTGTGTTTGTGTGTGTGTGTGTTTGTGTGTGTGGGACAGAGCGCAAGCTGGAGTACCGGGAGAGTTCCTGTCTGCGACTGCTGCTGCACTGGAACAGCAGCCCTAACGAAGGCCAGGGCGAGACGCACGAGCAACTGGGACGTCGGCTGCGGCAGCTCGGCCGAGCTGAACTCGCCGACTGGCTGGGTAAGACTGTGTTTCGCGAGCTCGGCAAGGACCTTCTGCGCAGCGCAGACGCAGACGCCGCGCCACTACTTACCGTTAATACCATAATCACCAACCCCATCTCCACCATCATTATTCGCGACAATGATTATGATGAGCAGCAGCAGCAGCAGCAGCAGCAGCAACTGATTACCACGATGAGGTATGTATGTACACATACACATATTACATACATACAAACTACAATGTATATTTATAAAAAAAAAAATTGTTTATTCGTATGGGCATACTTGCGCGCGTGTAGAGTAGTAGGGTATATTTATGCGTCAAGAAAATTGACTAGGGCCAAATTAAATTTTTTTTTCCTTTTCTCTGCAACTTATTTTAAATTATATGCGCGCATTGTTGAAATAAGAGGGGCTTGAGAAAGAAAGAAACAAACAAATATAGGGTGAGAATAGTACCGAGACGTCCGGAATATCTTGACTGGTATCGCAGCGCGCGTCAGTCAGATATCAAGTCGGTATAGGTATCACTATATGATTGAGCGTCGATTTTTTTATATCAGCCTGTTCGTCGCAACTACGCGGATGACAACGACGATGAAAAACACCACCACCATCACCACCACCTGCAGAAGCGGCGGCAAGAATACGCGAAAGTTGGAAAACTTGTGGTTGATCATCATCGACGCTATCGTCGTGCTAATGTTGGCTGCGTTAATATTTACTCTAATTACACTTTGCGGATTGCTCATAATTGATAAACAAGCCAGCTGCGAGTACTTGCTGCCTGATGCATAAAACATACGTAAGTAAATTGAACGTATAAGTAGAAAAAAAAGATTCTTAGGTGTACATACACCTATATATAGTATATATTATATAGACTATATGATTAGTCTTGGTTTTATATGCATCAGCAGCAGCAGCATTTGATTCCCTTCCATGTCGCGCTCTCGCTTTTTTTTTTTGTTAAGCCTCTGACTTTGTTGCAATAATAAAAAGTTTTATACAAAACATACTATATAATATAACATATAATAATTGTATCTGTATTTATGTAATCATGCAGATTATGCAGCGGATATACATCCGTTTACAAAGCGCTCTCACCTTTTCCGGATTTTTGCCTACTGCGCCTACAATCAATCTTGTTTTTGCTTTTAAAATGGTACCTATACTTATAAGGATGAAAAAAATAATGTAGGTATGTGTATGTATGTACACTTGTGTACACCCAAGGCATTTTTTGTTGTTGTAATAAAGTCGTTTGGGTTTGATGTGGGCTAGAATTACGCGTTCGCGAGCAAAGCAAAATAATAATATAGTTATTAGAAGTATTAGAAGAGTATATATATTTTTTTCCTTGATTTTGCATCAATATTTTCGCATTACAAAAATTGCGGTAAAAATTTTAATATTAATCGTACATTAAAAGTAAAAAAGATTTTAAAAGTCTCGGAAAAATGCATACAAATCGTATTTTTTAATTTTTTTGTACGATTATTTTCCTTTGAACTACATTGGTTTAAAAACAAGCATGATTTTTTTTCATTTTTTACAATTTTTTTATCGATAAATATGTAGTGAAAAAATAGTATATTACGCACCTAGGCAGGGAAAGTAAAGAAAGTCCCGGATCACCAGGATATTACCGCCCGAGGCGAAGCCGAGGGGCGGGAACTTGGTGATCTGAGGCTTCTTTACTCCCTGCCATGGTGCGTATACGATTTTTCCGCTCGACGTCGCCGAAAAGCAACAACTTTGTTTCGCGCAGCGTCCGAAAAGTTAGCGCTTTTCGGCCGGAGGGCGGAAAAAATTATTTTCAAACAAACTTTATGGCATTTGAAAGAGCACGGAATAAACCTTTAAAATCATTCCTATCACAAATTTGCGGCATTATTTTTCAAACAGTAATAAAACTTTGGAGTTTATCTCAAAATCATGTTGGGGTGGAGAGAGCGAGCGAAATATATCGAGTGAACAGGAGGAGCAGAAAAGCAGACATTTGAAAGGGCGCGCAGGGCTGGGATTTGATGGACTCGACCTTGACCAAAAAGCAAGGTATATACGGAGGGCAAGGACGCAATAAGTGCGTGCGGAAAGAGAGGATTTCATTTATTGTCAGACATCAATCGACAATTATTGTGAAAATTCGGCTCTCATTTCAAACTTACCTTCTGCGCAGCGAGCTGGCTTTTTTTCCTCTCTTCTCTCTCTCTCTCTCTCTCTCTCTCTCCTTTTTTTCTCTCATCTCCTCTCTTCCTTCTGATTCTCTATACTTCTTTCTCACAACGTGACTTGTTTTGCTGCCGCAATTTATCCAAGCACAAATTAGCAAGTTCTTATTATTTATTACATTATGTAATGACTCAAAGTTACAAGCTAAAAACTCAAGACAAATAATCATTTTTATTACTTTATAATTATAGTAACGCTCTTGATTTCAAAATTTTTATGACCATCATTATTATTTGAATAGTTCCAAGAAGAAACAAATAATTATTTTTCAAGCACCTTTGTTAAAAAATAATTGAAAATGAATATAGTGAATATAAATTTCAAATTTAAGAAGGTTTACAAAAATGTATCATGCAATTTATATTAAAATATTGAAAAATTTATTGCAATATTTTTTATTTACAAATAACAGAGGATAGACTTTTATAGTACAAAACTTATTTTATTTTTTTCAATCTTGGTAAAGCACTATCTGATAAATGTCTGTTCTTTTTAGATATTATTGTTTATACTTTTCGGTATGAATAGTTTACTTAAACTTATCACAATACTTGATAAATGCACATTGAATAGTTACATTAAATAAAATTAATTTCAAGATTTTCTTGCTCGTAGAATTTTACAAATATTTTTAGGACAACTTTTTTATCAACATGTGCCCAATCTATGAAAATTAAAAAAAGAAAATATTAATTACAATTTTACACAGCATCATCAAACTGTCCTTCCTCTATTTTAAATGATGGTAAAGAACCATATGCACGCATTGATATAACTTCAGCTCTGACTTTTTGTAAATGCCAATCAGCTGGACAAAATCCCTGCGGTTCTTGATATACATAGCCTTTAGGTTTTCCTTTATCATACTTGTTTTTGTTATCTGTATTGAAAAAAAAAAAAAACACTAGTATTGAACAATTTTAATAATAAAATTGATTGTTTTAATATATTTAATTTACCTTCAGGATCAAAATCATCATCTGAATTTGTTACAACATCCCAATCATCATCAGGTTCATCATTTAAAGTTTCAATAACCTTATAGTTCTCATCATTACTATAAAAATAGAAATTGATCAAACTCTTAAAAACAAAAAAACAAAGATTGTCTTGAAATGCATACCTGCTGGAATAACCATTATAATCAGGATTAGTAACATCACTTCGAACAGACGTCTGTTCTTTCATGCCGTTAGCTCTAGAATCAAAAATAGTATGATTCTCTGTATTTTTTTTAGCATGAGTTAAATAAAAACAACGAAGAGCAGAATATGACATGTGTCCTATCTAGAAAAAATCATTAATATTATTACTATTATTATCATTAATGTTTAAACATTTTTCAATTATTTTATCATGTGAGTTTTTTTAAACGCTTACTTTAATAGAATCAGTTGGAAAAAAGTTTTGATCTACATCTAAGCCTTGCAAATTGATCATTTCAGATAAAACATCAGGAAACTCTTTAAATTTATTGTCATAAAAATCAGCAAATTTTAAATTTCTCAAATTTTTAAACGTTTTTGGTAACTTGACCAAGGCATTGTTTTGTACTTCAAGTTCTTGTAACGACTTCAAATTACCAATATTTTCTGGGAGCATAAACAAGCTGTTTTCATCAATTGCTAAAAATTCTAATTTTTCCAAGAAACAAAATTCATCCGGTAACCAGAATATACAATTCAATCCAATGTCTAATTTCTTCAAATTGTGCAACTGTTTAATTGCAACAGGTACTGTAGCTAAAGATGTGCCGCGAAAATTCATTTCTGTGATGAGTTCTGGGTTTTTTAAAGCAGAAATAGGTATGTTATTAAAAACATTTTCAGAATTCCTTGAATAATCACGATCATTGCTAAAATTTATTTTTTCAAGATTTCCCATATTCTCGATCATCATTTCTAAAACTGGACTTGATATATTGGAAGAAGTCATTGATAATGTTGAGACGTTTAAATTCCCTTCTTTACCTATAAAAGTGTAAATATCAAATGTTGTTTTATCAAGATTAATATCCTTTAAATTAAAAAATTTTGCTGTCAAAGTCCAGTCTGGAAATTTATGGCAGTTTCCGTTTTCTCTGGCATGAAATTTTTCCAAGTACTTTGAGTAAGGTATGATATTCATTTTAATTTTACAATTGCTAGATATATTAAATACTTTAAGTGTTCCCATTCCACTTGCGACACATCGTGGAATAATGCTAAAATTGTTGTAAGAAATGTCAAGGTGCTTGAGTTTTTGTAATTTATCATATGAAGAAGGTAAACTTGTCAATTTATTATGACTTAAATTTAATATTTCAAGGTTTCTCAAATCACAGATATCGTTGGGCAGCTCTTCAAGTTGGTTATTACTTAAATTTAATGTATGTAAATTTTGTAAATTCTTAATCTCTGTTGGCAATGTTTTCAACACATTATTTTGTATTTGTAACTTTTTTAAATTCTTAACTAGACACAAGAGTTCAGCAAATTCTGTGAATTCATT
The DNA here is from genome assembly GCA_030522805.1 of Leptomastidea abnormis. NCBI lineage: Eukaryota > Metazoa > Arthropoda > Insecta > Hymenoptera > Encyrtidae > Leptomastidea > Leptomastidea abnormis. Next base: position 16,409 of record JAPYZE010003613.1, on the reverse strand, counting down.
ATTGGAAATTTCCAACTCTGACAACTCATTAGGTAATTGAGCTATTTTTTCAGGTAAACATAAAATTTGACTAGAATGTGATAGTAAACTGCTTATATCCAACATGTTGTAATTTTTACTTGAGCTTATTTCATTATCAAGAGATTTACTGCACATTTCAATTGGTTTTTATTTTTTGAGGAACAGATAACAGCAAGCGCGTTAATACCTGAAAAATTGAAAATAATTTATATAAATTCGAATGGGATTTGTTAATGAAAAAATGTAATGTTTTGAAAATGGAAAGCATATTATTGTTTAAAGTAATACTGCATAAGTCTTAAAAAACACAAAGAAATGACAAAGCATAATACATCAATTTTATTGCACTTAAGTTGGGAAACTACAAGTGAAAACACAGTCTGATAAATTAAATAAGTTAAATTTATAGTCTAATAATTGATTACGTTTTTTTTTCACAATACTCACTTTTAACCTAAAATACTGATCCTGATTTTGTTGACATTTTGAGTGCTGAGAGATACATAGGTATAGCGGAGCAGCAGCAGCAGCAATTTATAATAACGGACGTAGGCAATAGAATAACCTATAGATAAGAACTGCTGGTTTTCAAATAAAAAAATCAAATCCCAACTTGAACCAAACGCTGGTGTATAGGCTTGATCTGACTTTTTTACTGTTTAAATGTTTTTCACTGCCTTGGAAACTGCTTACCTATACTGTCGCTGTAACACATTTACAAAGCCAGTGAATTTTGTTTTCTATTTATTCTAGCGTACTTTTACTATTAATCTTCATGAATAGAACCTCTCAAATGAATATGCAAATATATACCTACCGCTCGTATTATACATGTAAGATACAAGTAAATAAGTAACAGTTTTACACTTTGTATCAAAATCGTTTGAAAATGTAAAAAAATTCAATCGAATGTTTTAGGTAAGCTTATGACGATTTAAATGCTTGAATGTGATTGGAAGTTCAGCAAAGAAAGAACGCAACGTTTTTAAATGATTAGAACAGTATATATTTAAATTGTTAATTTTTAAAAATATTTACAAAATAAAATCATCGATAAATTTAAGAAAAAAATTTCAGAATCAGATGCATTTAACAAAAGCACCATCTATTATTTTGCAAAATTTAAAATAATTATGTTTATTCTAAAAAATTATTACTTCTGAGAGTATTTTAAAATTACTTTGAAGGCAATACAATACCTGTATCACCATCAGCTCACTCCACCCCGCATTTCTATATACTCATACCTGTTACGTCGTGCCTTTTTTTATACAAATTCATCATTCATTCAAGCGCCTGCCTTTTTCTGCACCATTTTCCGTTTTCAATAATACGCAGACAAACTTCTCACCATTGATTTTTATATATTTAGAATGATTTAATTTTCATGTTTAATACTTGTACATACTGTTGAATATTTTCTCTCTCTTCCTCTAATTTCTCCTCACGTTTACAAATCCCAAAAATTGAGTTTCTCAATTTTTATTCTTATAGGTGTATGAAATATTCTTTATTTTTAGGAATTGATATTACTATTGCTGTGTATTGATAAAAGTAAACGTTCATTAACAAAAATCTTTGTAAGTATCAGTCGATAAAGTTATTCTTTTCAACAAGTTGGTACACTGCGGTTATTGATTTTTTAACGATATTCTCATCAAGATTAATATCTTATATTATTGATTAGACAAGATTAAAATCACGTATAGTTTATTGCTAGTTATTTTTTTATTTATTATTGGCAGGTTTGACAATCCTACATTTTCTCAAATACAGATATATTTAAAAAGCAAGCTTATACGGAATTATTAGATGTTACCGGCATGTACTTGCAAGTACAACCAATCATGGAGTTTCAAACACTGGTAATAGCGGTAGGCATAGATAATATAGCCAATTTCAAATTTTTTACTCTGTAACTTTTTTTAATTTAAAAATTTTTTTTTTTCTCATATTGTTCGTAGAGTGAGGTGGATAATAAATTAAGTATTTATAGTTTGAGAATAAATGTTTAGTTTTGTATCTGATAGAGAATAAAATATAATCTTTTACATATTGTTGGCAATTGAAATTAGAATTAACAGTTTTTTCTCTTTTTTATTAACAGCACGCGCACGCAATAAAATGCAAACGATAATTATTGAACAGCAAAATAAACATTAACGAAGGATACAATAAAAATAAACATAAATGCACGCATTTTTTAATAAGTGCAAGAAAAATTCTTGCATAACAAATAATCATTCTTCCTTTCAATTTGAACGATACATTTTATGTAAATAAGTAGCACTTGAGCGCAAATCGTGCAAATACAATCTGATCATTTGAAGAAATTTAATAAAAAAAAAATCAAGTTGTAATAAATATAATTTTAAAATCGCGTACTCAAGCAAGAAATGTTTGCTTAGTCGATTAAAATTCAAAACAATTTATGCACAAATGTTGATAATTTTTTACGTCAGCATTAAATGTGCTTATAAAGAAAATATCTTACAAATTATAAATTGATATTTATCAACAATAAATATTTGTGCAATTGCATATTTTTATTGGAAAAAAAATATAAAAAAAAAATTGAAAAACAAGAATGCAAATTATATCGTTATAGTTGTAAAATTTTATTTTTGTATGTACGTTAGTCGACGTATTTTCCCTTTTCTACCTTATATAAAAATATGAAAGAGTTTACTGCTATATTCACATGATTTCTGGTCAATTTACGTCTTAATGGCATAATAGTATTTTTCAACACGTGTGGGTAAGTCATTTTTTTAGCGTTGAGGAGGTTTTTTTCCCGAACGAAGCGAGGGAAAAAATGCCTCAACGCTAAAAAATGACTTTCCCTCCAGGGTTGAACGATATTTTATTCCCAAAGAGCCTAAAAATCATATTCAAGTTGCGATTTTTAAGCTCGAGGGAATAAATTGTTTTTTTACAACTTTGATGCATGTCAGAATATTTTTATTCATTTATGAAGTACATACATTGTTTTGCTCAAGGCTTGGTAACTTAGCACCGAAGCTAGGCATCAATTTATTTTTTTAACGTTATTTTAAAATTATTCTGCTTACAAAAGTTTGCTTGGGAATTTGGCCTCGAAAATTTGTCTAATAAACAAGGTATTAAAATTTGAAATATTCAACAATAAATATTGATTTAATTTTCACTTTCTTTGATACAAATATATTTCTTTTCTATAAATCTTTATAACTATAAAACTAGCGATTGAGAAGCAGGAACGCAGAAAAACTTGATGATTTCATGTCCCGTTATTTAAAAACTATAAATGTTATACGATACGAAAACATTGAATTTTTTTCTGCTTCCGATTGATTTATGACAGAGGAAATTCTGTAACATCAATTTCGACCATAATTAATGTAGCTATTGAATCGGGGATTTCTCAGCTTAAAATAGCGGGGAAAAATATCTCGATTACCGCAAGCTACAAGCATAATGCAACAGTCAATTGTTTAATCAATGCTGCATTACAGTACCTGTACACGTGTACTATATACGTATAATGCGCCTGTGTCATATGCGAGAATTTCGTTCACTCTCTTCAATCAGTTATATAATAATTATAATATAAACGAATAATGATATGGACGCTACATTTTCGCATCTAAATGCAACTTTCGTGTGCGTGTGTGTGTGTGTGTGTGTGTGTGTGTGTGTGTGTGTGTGTGTGTGTGTGTGTGTGTGTGTGTGTGTGTGTGTGTGTGTGTGTGTGTGTGTCACGCAACACAAAACGTGAGAATAACACAAACGTCGAAACATCCAAGGTAAAAAAAAGGATGAGAAAAATGAGAGCGAAAGAGAGTTATGCCCACGCAGAAAATATAAAAGTAGAAGAATAAAAAAAATAATAAGAAAAAGGAAAAATAGAGGCTATACGGGCCGTACACGCTTGGCGTGGCGCTATGCTAGCGAGGATTTATATATATATATATATGTGTGTGTGTGTGTGTGCGTGAGTTTGCCGCGTGTGTGCGCGCAGAGAATTATACTCGTTCGCCCGCATTCTTTTTCGGTGGCAAGTTCATTGACGTCTACGCTATGCCGTGGAGTATCTTTTTGGGACGAGACCGTTAACTCCACTCGTGGTGCCAGAGGCCTGTAGCGAGCTGACCAGAGGCAAAGTGCTGTTATAGCTGCCGCCGCTGCTGCTGCTACCACCTCCGACAATAACGATTAGCCGCGGGTAAACTTGTGGCAATCTCACCCATGGGCCATCACTCTGTTTTTTTTTTCTTTCTTACTCTCTCTAAATAAAATTTTAATTTAAATTGTTTAAAATCTTTGTTAAATTTAATATGTAAACTGCTACAATGTAATCCACATTAACTTGATGGCCTGTTGGGGACGTACCCCTAGGCAAAATAAATATAATATCTATCTATCTATCTATCTCTCACACACACACACACACACACACACACACACACACACACTGGAATGTGGAAGTGCATTGCTTTTACACGTGACGAGCGGTTTTCCGGAAGTCCTTGTTGACTTGTTTGCAGTATAATAATTGAGACCTGTTTATATCGTCTTGGTCACGCGGCGGTCTGTCCTCTTTCGATCACTCTTCATTTTTAATCACTTTGTGTTTTTTTTCTGCAAGTAGCGCTGGCATTTTTCTTGTTCAAATCGAAACAAGAAAGTCAGAAAAAAAAGTATAGAAAGAGTGAGAGAGAGAGAGAGAGAGGGATTAGAGATCGATTGAAAGCCAGGATTTTTTGAACGCACACGTCTCCCGTTTTTTTGAGAAGCGGGTTCATTTGGTAGACGACATAATTTTCTCGTCTGTTCAATATCCATCGAATGTTTCACATTACCTATACTCAAGGCTTCAACTCAAATCATGCGAATTCTCTTGCTTATGATATTTTGTAGTATGTTATTGTTGCTACTTCTTCAGCAAATAATATATTAATATTTTTCTTTCCTACACCATTTTCTAAAAAAATTTCTAAAAGTCGGAAAGCTAGAGCAACGAATTCAATCAAGGCCATCATGAGTATACTTTCTTATCTTAAAAGAAGCAGGCCTTTAAAAGAAAAAAATGCATTTTTCCGCATATGTTAACTATAATTGTTTTCGCAACAGGGAAGATTAATAATAATAATAATAATAATAATAATAATAATAATAATAATAATAATAATAATAATAATAATAATAATAATAATAATAACTAATAATAATAATAATTATAATAATAATAATAATAATAATTATAATAATAATAATAACTAATAATAATAATAACTAATAATAATAATAACTAATAATAATAATAACTAATAATAATAATAATAATTATTTTTATAATAATAGTAATAACATTAATATATTTATATGCATATATTTTGTGTACGTATATTATGTTTCAAGCGTCGCACTCATGGAAAATAACACGAGTTTTCTATCACAGTTTTGCCCATCTAACATACGCGATACAAATACCTGACTGGGATCATTTTCGCTCCGTTTCCTTTTCATCGACATTTTATCGTATCTCTCTTTTTCTTTCTTTCTATTTCTAGTAATAATTCGCTTTTAATATAATGCAAAAGCTAGAATACACGCGCTTTTCACATTTGAAGTGGGTGAAGGAGAGTCATAGAATTTGTTCGGCTTGTATATGCATGCCAGATTCGGCCGTATTACGGTGACGATGACGACAATGATGCCACCGGGCGCCGAGAACGCAAGTGAAAGGCGATCACAAGAAAAAGGTAAAATCGCAACTCTTTCTCTCTCTCTTTCTCTACTTCTCATTCTTTCTACTTGCAGAAGAATTTTTAAACTCTATATTTTTGCTCCTTTCGTTCTCTTCTTTCTTTTTTTTCCTTTCTCATCGCACTCTCTCTTATATTTTTTCTTATATTTTTTCTCACACACGCACTTTTTCATTCTCTTTTTTTTCCTCTATCCTTCTTTTTCTTTCTTGTTTTTTTTTCCTTCTTTCTGACTTCCCCTCTCTTTTATTATATGTAGAAGTGAACACCCGAAACACTGTATACTACTCTCTACCGCCTTGTGTTCTCCGTTCACTTTTTGTTACACTGCACGGATGTTCTTTTGATAATCGTTAAGGAACAAAAAAACATTCGCAGCATCTTCCACACTTAATTCCATTCTTATCTCTCTCCCTCACTCTCTCTGTCTTTTTTCTCCCTTTCTTTTCTATTGCTCTCTTGGCTGTTCTAGTAGCATTAATAAGCGAGAGAGAGAGAGAGAGAGAGAGAGAGAGAGAGAGAGAGAGAGAGAGAGAGAGATGCTGGGGAAGGGAGAAAGAGGAGCTTTAAACTATATATAATAGTTGCAGTAGTAGTGGTAGTAGTAGTGGTAGTAGTAGTAGTAGTAGTAGTAGTAGTAGTAGTAGTAGTAGTAGTAGTAGTAGTAGTTGTAGTTGTATTTGTAGTAGTAGTAGTAGCCGCGAGCAGTTGCAGCTCCGATTGCCTCCGAGGTCGACGGCTAGCTCTGTTGTCTGCCTGTCGAATCGTTGCAGATGTCGAACTACGAGAAATATCGAAAGAGCTGCTTTGCGGTAGAGTGACGAAGCGTCGCGTATAGGGATGCCAACGGCCTTAATGAAGGCAGCGGCCAGCCCCGAGGGGGCATCTGCGTATGCGACTATATCCTGCGCTCAAGGTCCTCGTGCAGAAGGCTGTTGTTGTTGGTCTCGTGGAGCGAGCCCGGCGACGCAGCCTCTTCCGGCTGCTCTCCTCCGCTTAGCTCTAGCTGGCCAGCACTACTGTCACCGCTACTCGAGCCACATTCTCCATCCACAAATCTGCAGCATATCAGCAGCAACAGCAATTAAGCGCCGAGATGAAAAATAAAAAGTATTAATCAATTATATGTAAGGATAAAATCGTATCAAGTTTCTTAATTTTCGCGATTCCGATATTCTTACAAGCGAGTGCTTATATTATAAGACGCATCGGCTTTCTAATCTATTACTAAATATTATTCAAAAACTTTCTCATTGTTTCATTTTTAATTATACTATATAATAAAAACTATAGTAGTAATCGATGGCAAAAATAAATGTTCCTGCGGGTTAATTTTTATATCTAGCGCACTGGACGGCTAAGACTATCTTTATGCACTCATTTATTTCGTTCTCAGGTGATTAATTTTCGAATAATTTCGACAGACCGAATTCGATAAGGTGCAGGAGTTTGTAATTACATACGTATATCGGCACGAAGATAAAATATAATCTTCCGTCAATACGTACAACTTACTTACGTGATTTATATGCATGCATACATACATATATACATACGTACGTACATACATACATACATACATACATACATACATATACATTGGGCTTAACATTTTATTTTTATCTTAGTTGATGTAACAACTTATTCTTGGTTTCGATAAAATTTCATCGAATTCACATTATTTTGTCTTAACTCGTTTGCTTATCAATTTTCATTTGAAGCCGAATCAAATATTGTCATAAAGTACCTAATGATAATTCAGTGTAGGCAAATCGACATATCAACAAATGTCAAGTCTTGTAAAATTAAAAATTTAAGACTCAATACCGACAATTTATTTTTATAATGCTTATTTTGAAAAACTGGACAACATAATACAGAGGATATAGATGTGTGCAAACAACATTGTTGGCAAAATAAAACTTTTCGTTAATAATTATTATTGATTCGATTATCCTGATCAATCAGTCGGGCGTCGAGCATCCTGCGGACCGAGTAAAAGATTTTTCAGATCACACGCAATAGGTAAATAATTATAGAATAATGATATATAAGATTTAAGCGACAGTTTCAACTTGGTTGCATTAAAATTATTCGACTTTCTTTTTTTGTTCGTTTCAATGATTTTGATAATTTCATGAACAGATAAAAAATGGTATTTCGCCAAGCTGTTCGATTCCGCATTTAACGCGGATTGCATATAATAAAATAATACCGAAAATCTCGAATGAATTGATCCGTCGAGTCAAATTAAAGGAAAGTAAGGTATGAAAATTAAGAAAATGAATATAGCCGCAGCACACTAATATCAATAGTCGTACATATATAAGAAACAGGAGAATCTGCCTTCGCAGCATCAGGAGCAGGAGTCGAAAGTGCATGCAAGTATGTATGTATATGCGAGCTCTTGCGAAGTGATGATGCAAATTCTTAACCCGAGGTTAATCTATACACATTGATTGAAGGCAAAGCTCGATTGACGATGAAAGGAATACATACAAACTACGTGCTACAGCTACAGCTATGATAATAAACGGGTATAGATGTGTATTTAAATAGGCAGACATAGCACTAGGATTAATATATTAGAGCTGAAGTTAAGTTGGACTTACGTGTAAGGCTGCTCCTCGCCGCGCATCTCGCATATGACATTCGTCAAAGCCATTATGTAATTCTTGGCCAGCGTTAGCGTCTCGATTTTGCTGAGCTTCCTCTCCATCTTCACGTGTGGTATAACCTCTCGCAGTTGCTGCCGAACAAAATCGGAACACAAAATTAAATGAGGCTTGCTGCGGGTGCAGGAATCTGTGCTTAATATCAAGCCACCATTCCACTTCCATATCTATCCATCCATCCATCCATCCATCTTTACCTATCTATCAATCTATCTATTTCTCTGTCTTCACTCCCACCCTCCCACTCCTTTTTTCTCTATCTTCTCCTCTTCCATCTACTACAATTTTGCCATATCTTTATGCGTATGCACATACACATTGCACGCATACTTTACGACACAATTCTCTCTCTCTCTCTCTCTCTCTCTCTCTCTCTCTCTCTTTCTTTAGTCGTAGGTGCGATTGAATTTGCGATTCGATTCGGTTGCCGGCAAAATCGTATAACGAATGTCACGGCTTTCAAGATAGCATTCTCGAGGCTGTAACAATAAGCCCGATAAGACCGAGCAGCTAGACGATTAGCTGCACGTTTCAATCATTATTATTATTTTTTTTTTTTTTAACTTAATTGTGCACGGCGTTCAATCAAAGCCAAGTTTACATAGATAGCATAACAAATTGTTACAAGTTACAATACGAATGCATTTCTTACTATTTTCTACAATTTTACAAACATAACATACACCGCTTTTTTTTTTTTTTTTTTTTTTTTTAACAAATTTTATGAACGAACTATCAATAAAAAATATCTATAAATTATTTAAAACGTTTGTTTTATTTGAATATAGAGAAGAACGTAGTAGTAGTAGTAGTAGTTGGGTGTCTTACCTCGAAGGCGTCGTTAAGCGAATGCATCCTCATCCGCTCACGTTCATTACTTTCGAGCCGCCTGAGGGTGCGTTCTCGGGCGGAGATGCCGTTTTTTCTTCTGCGAGTCGTGGACGGGGCGCCTCTGCTTCGCCGTTTCATGCGTTTTGGGCCCCGTTCGCTCCCGCTGCTATCGCTCTCGTCGCCCACCTGTGAACACAAGGTTTTTATTTATTATTGTTATTATTATTTATTATTATTATTGTTATTATTATTTATTATTATTATTGTTATTAAATTTTCATGCTCATACGTACATTACAGATTGAAGAGTTAAAATGCATACATGAGATTATAAAATTGCATTTATAAAAAACGAGGAGGTGAAAGTGGGTCAGGTTTGGGAAAAGTGTATGTGAGTGTGGAATAGCGAAGAAATGCGAGAGTAGTTATAGTTAATTTACCTCGGCACTGACATGGTGACGACCTCGCTTGCCGGTAAGAGAGTCAACGGATGCGTCGTCCAGGTCGATGTACATCTCCTGATCGACGGATTCCTGATCACTGCCTGGCAGCCTTTCCAAGTTTCGCATTATACTGCAAAAATTTAATAACTTTAATCAAAATTTTACTCAACATTATAAAACCTTACATTATAAAACTCGACCAGTTGACCTACAGGTATACGCTCACGCGTTATTTACTACTGTTTAAAAGCATATTAGCCACGTTCAAGATAATATTATATGCGTGCTCTATAAAGAACGACATCGGATATGTAACAAATAAACAAACAACTAATTTTTAAGGCTAAATAAAATTTTTGGCATTAGGTATATAGGCGACACCGCAATAGGTAAGTCATTTCAATTAAAAATATCTCGTTCTGCTGTTCTCAAACGAGTGCGGATGAAAGAAATATGCGCGTCTGGCAGTATACCTACATACCTACATACCTACATACCTATACCTATAGGTATGTATACATTGTAAGATTATTTAATTTTGAAATGTATGTACACGTTGACGCGCGATATCGTTCACATCGTTCACACATCCATGCACTCATCGCGAAGAGTGTAATTCATATACATTCATATATATGTATATATATATATATTTATAAATGTAGGTACTGCGCGCGCGACCTTGCTGGGAATGCAGCACGACGAGATTGTTGGTGGAACGAGTATGCCTCCTGTTATGACTTCATTTTTCTCGTAATAGGTATCGACTTTTTTTCTCCTTCTATACTTATTTTAATTCTATGACGCTAGCTGCACATGTGCACAAGACGCAGGTGATGCTGCTGCTGCTGCTGAGACTATTGGTGCAGCTGGTAACAACAACTTTTCTCGCGCTTGAGGAGTCAGTACCTGCTCCTGATGTGCGGCCGAATTAATAGAAAAAACAAAAAAAATAACTGAATAGTGGAGAAAAAAAAATTGGCAAATGGGTGCTGCGAGAGAGGAGAGCGAGAGCAACCGCGGCTAACTATATATAAAGCGCATGCAAGCAGGCAGATAGGCAGGCAGGCACTTTTAAACAGTGAGAACGCGAACGTGATGTCGCTAAATGGATGTTTTGAAATGGGTCAAGGTGTATAGCCAACCGATCAAGTTCATTGACGCATAAGCGCACACACACACACACACACACACACACACACACACACATACTTGGTATATTATAACATATACTTGAGAGTACACCGCGGCATTCCTCGGATATTTTCGCTCTGCTCCCCAACGGGAAGTCCCGCTTTTCGAGATCATCCTCACTCTCTCGGACTAATTTTATCTCAGCTCTGTTATCAAAAACTTAATAATTTACAAATTTGCATTTCAATACAATTTTTTTTTTTTTTTTAGATAAAACATATAGTCACAGTAATGCGCTAAAAATCGAGATAAAATGTTTTTCTTTCAAAAAAATTTCGCCTACGTAGTTCAGGCGAACTGCTAAAGTACTTGACAAGACATCGCAGGAGATTATGAGAGCGAACATTGCGAGTGACTATATACGCGTACACGTGGCTGGTGAGTTATAGAGTAGCACACACACACACACACACACGCGCGCGCGCGCGCGCGCGCACGTTTTTCTCAAGATCGCGTCAAATCATCCGCTTTCTGTTTTAGATCGTTCGTTGTTTCGCGCTTTTCTATGCACGATTATCTCCACGCTTATATAATACTATAAAAATAATTGCGCTTCTTCAAATCTTGCTCACGTGCAGCGGCTTGCCCTAGGGGATTCCTAACAACACGGCGTAAAAATTAAATATTCCTCCTCCTCCCCCTCTTCTCATTAGGCAAGTTTATCCTAATTTTTCAAGTTTTTCCTAATTTTAGCAATATAATATATATAAATACGTTCAAATGTATGAACATGTTTGTATCTTGCCGTTAGCGCGGATTGTTATATTATTTTTTACTCGTGGCTCACGTATAATAATAAGTAGACAACGATGACAATTCGTTGACAACATTCCACGATGAAATATGTCTCGCTTTCGGCAGAATTATTGTTTTAAAAATAGTCTCGAAACGCTATGTGCGCATCGGATAGATAATAAAATTCTGGTAACTACATATATAAGATTAGAAAATATTGGTAGCTCTTCATCATAACATACCACGTCAAATCGTTAATATTTTATCAGTTTATTGAATCAATTAATGCTGATAATCCTGTAGAATTAGACTCTGTTATTGTTACTAAATTAAAGCGTATCGCTGTATTATGTCCTAAATAATAATATTTTCATCACATTCGATCAGATGATTAACCTAATGATCTATATACGACCTTTTAATTTTTCTTTCTTAAATACTTGACATTATATGTATTTTTAATACTCTTTAATTCAACATTGACTAAAACAACAACAACAACAACAACAACAACATTGACTACAATATTTGTTTAGTTTTTATTTTCAATTTACCACGAAAAGACTTGTTATTTAATTTTGATAAGACATGTTAACGCGTATTTCTCTAGGTCAAAGATTATATTAATCGATTATTATGGAGGTAGGCATACCTACATAAACCGATTTGACGAAATAGTGAGTCCGAGTCCAAAAAGATTCATTGTAGCAAGAACTGCAATGAAAGACAGAAGACAAGACATGGCGCTAAAAAAAAAAAAAAAAAAAAAAAAAATAAGCAGTAGTGCCGAATTTACGAAAAAAAACTGTCGGCTCGTCCAAAGCATTTATTAACATTCCTTTGGCTTTTTGCGCAAGGCCACGTTTCTATCGTACCACATTGTGCATTTGCGTAAGAGCGCCGTATACTTATATATATATATATACACATGCAGAGGCGTGCGCGCACATGTATGTCTGTCTTACTGCTAACGACCTACGTACATCCCTCCCCTTCTCTTTTTTCTCTATTCCCCCCCCCCCCTCTCTCTCTCCCTCCCTCTCATCCCCCTCTCTATACATATAATCTTTATTTTATTCGACTTTTATCTTTTCACTTCCCTCTCTGTCCGGATTTACCCGGGCGATTAGCGCGATCAGCACTGATGTTGTCATTTTCGTCATTGCAATTTTGATCGTACAACACGTGGTGCTACTTGTGTAATTAAAAATTACTAAAACTCGTTTGCTTGTAAAATTGTAAATGATGCGAATATGCAGAGCTTAAAGACAATTAAGTCAAGAAAAACTATGTGTCAAAAAGCGAGCGATTTAAAAAGTATAGGGCGATTAATGATAATGTGAGTGCTTTGGTATATAGTAATTATACAATAACTTTCAAATCTAAATTAAGTTGATATATATATATATATATATATATATATATATATATATATATATACACACGTTTATCTTTAGTTGCAAGTTTGCTTTTCCTGTTACATTGCCATTGTATTACAAGTTTTAAGTGAATTTGCAAATTTTCAGTGTAAATCAAAAGTAGCATGAAGTTTGTAGCATAGATATATAGGTATACTTACTCTAAACAAGAGCGTCTTGCTTGCTCCGAGACACTCTACTCTTGAGACGCGCTTAACAGCTTATCTATCAAAGAGTGGCCATGCAAGCTGCGAGCTCGGTAAAACCTTGTCGCTTCTAAGCTTGCGACAACGAAGCCAGAATAATTTGAATTCAGAGAAATCTTGGTCGTCTCTGTTGATCTGATGAGCACGCGCTAGTGTAGCAGCGCTTTTCTCCTTGTTCTTCGTTCTTTTTTGCGCCACTTTTGTTCGTAGGAGCGTTTATTCGGACAAAATATTGACTCTTCGCGAGTCTGGTGACTTGTTGCCGCGTTGCTCGTCGATTAAGTCTCAGACGAACGTATTGCCGATCCCTGGAGAAATCTGGAACATAAAGTATAATAAAAGAAACGTAAATTAATTCTTGAAAGTGTTGCAAAGAATATATTAATAATGATAAACTTTAAATAAAAAATGAAGAATAGTAGATTATATATTATGAGGAAAGATGGGGCTTAACGTGTGAATTTGTTTTCAGCGATTTTTTTTCTGATTGAATTAATTAAATAATAATATTTTTTTTTTTTTTAACTAAGTAATTCTAATCTTTTGTAAGTCCAGCAGCATACCAAGTATAAACGCATTTTTTTTATTTTGAAAATTTGACAAGGTTATTGAGCTGAAATATAGACGATGGCTGAAACACAACTGCAAATGTCGCAAATTCTCATCCAGTGTCCATAAAAATTTGTTTTTATATGCTAATAAGAAAACTCAAATAAATCCGCAAGGTATTTCCAAGCCAATACAGGGTTTCAATGTTTAGAAGCTTATGATAATGAAGAAGATATATGGTAATTTTATATATATGTATATATATGTATGTGCGCATAATATAAGTATATCGAGTGCGCCCAGAGACAAGTGGATCCTTGGCTCCGAGCTTGAAGTTCGGAGGAGAGACGTGGGGGAAGGGTGGGGGGGAGGGGGCAAGAGCCGAGATACGCGTTTTTACGCTCTGAATCCATGGGCGCATACTTACATAGCACACGTACACGTTACACATGAAAGTATAAACTCATACATACACATCAGCTATATATATATATATATATATATATATATATATATATATTATATGTATAGTATATAGGTATGTATATAGCGCGCGAGCAAGGCTTTTCCGCCTTTCGCTCGCAACAGTAAGTATAAGGCTGCGGCTGCGGTGGCGGCTCTTGCCGAGAAGTGGAGTACTTTCATTTTTGTGCGAAAATAGAGGAGGGGAGCGGGAGAGGAGGGGGGGGCTAGAGGGAGAGCGCGAAAGAGGTGAGCGGCAGTATAGATGTAGGGAAGAAAGGAGTGTAGGAGGGAAGGGGGAAGGGAAAGAGAACGTCGGTCAGTGCCGGCGTGCTCGGCATTCCTCGCTAATGGAGATTGCGAAAAGTCTTGAATCACTCGCTCTCTTTTATTTTTCGCGCACCAAGCTGTGCAGGCTGCTATATAGGATATATAACAATAATAATAATAATAATAATAATAATAATGAATAATAATAATAATAATAATAATAATAATAATAATAATAATAATAATAATGATGATAATAATAATAATATATGAGCGCGAGAAGCCCTCTTCCTTGCATCAGTAGCGTGTCGCGATCACACAGCATCAGACGCGAGATAGATCGCTCGCGCTCTATGCCCCCGCGTGGCGAATTCAAAATGGGCTCTATTTATATTTCCCGGTGTAAGTACCTACTTACAAGCACGTCTTCCTGGCCTCAACAGAAAGAATCTCTCTTACATAGGCTGTTTATTTTTTTATTTTTATCGATTTTCCAGAGCTTTCTTAATTCAGGCTACTATATCTTAAAAAATTTCAATCTAGGTATTCCTACACTCTGTTGTTTTATGCAGAAATCAAAAGTTGTTGCGATTCAAGATTTTCAACATTAAATTTATCTTGCGCGCTCCGCTCGTACTGTTACTCTCAACATAATTTAAATGTTTAAACTCATCATAAAAAAAAAAAAAAACTATGCTTTTGAATTTCGCCAAGTTCTCTCGTAAGCACGATAATTTAATGCGAGAGCTAATGAATTTTTAAAAAATAGTATTATTACTAACAATAAATTCTTTTTATCTTGAATATTTTTTTTTTTTTAACAAAATTTTGAATTTTTGTGCTTTTTATACTTAAACATACCCACAGAATCGGAATAACTACTTATGCTTCATATATTTCGGATTCTCTCTTTTATGAGCCCGATTAAATTTTTAACATCATACCTACTTTGGTTTTCAAAGTTAGTTATAAGGTTAAAAAAAATTGAATTTCCGTTTCACCAACTAGTAGTTAAAACAATAGAAGACTTTGATGTAGCTGCACATGCGATAAGAGATAAAAAAAAATTTTAATTTCACATTATGTAATCTTAGCAAGTTTGAATTTAAATAATATACAAACTTGTCGCTTATCAACAGTTACACAAACTCTTGTACAATACAAAGTTACGTCCTTCAGAAGATTGATAATTATTTAATCATACCTCTCAATATCCTATAATAGGTACTTTTGAATTCATTTATTAATGCTATTTCGTCAATTTAATTTACATTGGAGGCTGGGTGTAGTATATTATGAGCTTAATAAACGCTTTTAATAAAGTCAAAGGCTCATTACCAAAAATATCATATAATTTATCTTTTAAATTAAGAAATTTAGAAAGTTGAACTAATATTTAAGGAAACTAATTTGCAAAAATTAAAAAAAAAAAAATTCAACCAACATTTTGATTAAATATTAAGTAATTAAATTAATATAGATGCAATATATTAAATTAACGCTGTATACGCACTCAATGCTAATTTTTTATATGATTGATTTCTCGAGAAAATTAAAGAGCGTTGGATCTTAATATAGTCTTGAAGAGTTTTGATTTAATGCTATAAGAGAATTCATCAGTATAGCTGTATATTCAAAGTTTCATCAAATGTTGATTCACAAAATGTATAATTGTAAATCAAGCAGTAAAAGACAAGGTGTATAGGTAAGGTGTGTGTGTGTGTGTGTGTGTAAATAGGTCAGATGCCAGTAGGAGAAAGGCACGGGAACGTTGTCGGACAGCAGCGGCAATATAGCGCAGTGAGAGGTCTGAAATCAGCAATGATGGTGCAGGTACCTATATATATATATATATATA
>JAPYZE010003612.1:0-14954 GCA_030522805.1 Leptomastidea abnormis | reverse complement strand
CCTCCCGTACCAGGTCAAAAATATTTTTTCATCGTGAGAACCTCAAAATCTCTACCAAAGATGGCATTTTGAGGTTAGAATGATGAAAAAAAAATTTTTTTAGTATTTTTTTTTTTTTTTTTGACGAAATTTAAAGTTATGCGATGTTGTGAAACAAACACTCGGCCTGAGAGAGCCATTGGTCATTCATTTATTCGTTATTGTTTAGCTCAACGTTCAAGATCACGCTCTTTGACAACAAAATTTTTGAATCGACAAATGTCGAATCTTAGCTACACACAATTTAAAATGTGTACATACTGTATATGTACATTCAAATTTATCTGACTTTGGATTATATTAATTTTATGACAAATATTTTTAGCAATAATATTATCTCAATATTTTAATCTTTTTTTTTTAATAAATTATTCATCTTCACCAACTCCTATACACAGTTGTAATTTCTAACGCAACTCTGTAAAATGAGTGTAAAGATAAACAAATGATATTTAGCAGGAATAAAAAAAACACACCCTGAATTAAAGGTAGCTAAATCCTAAGCTAGTGAAAAATAAAGCGAAGGGGGAATACATAAATGAAATAATGAGAGAAAATATCATAGCAGCAGTAGCAGCAGAAACAGGAGTGTTGGCGTTAACGTTGCTGCGGGTTAAAAAGTGAAGTCTAAGGAGAGGGTGGATGGTAGAAGAAAGCAAAAAATAAGGAGGAGGAGGAGGTAGGGTGGGCAGAGGCAATAGCGTGTGCCAGCTTACGATCCTCTCTCTCTCTCTCTCTCTCTCTTTCGGGCGGAAGTCGCGTGTCGGTGGTGGGTATGGGCCGCGACCAACCTCCTTCGTATACACCAGCGGCCCGGCCTTCTTCTTCTTCTTCGTGCCACGCTCGCTCGCTCGCTCATGAAGGGAGGCACATTTGCATACACTAGTGGCGGGGGAGGCTGAAAGAGTGAAGGAGAGAGTGAGTGAGTGAGTGAGTGAGAGGGAGGACTTGAGGTAGGGGTCGAGTTCCTTAACGAAGCCGAGGATTGGTCGAGGCAGTGGTATATATACACATATCGCCTGGGGTGGCTGCGCGATCTATATATATATATATATATATATGTATACATATTCAGGACCTTGCTTAGAGCCTGCAAGGCACGGGGGTACCAGCAGCAGCAGGCTTGTCTGCTTACTTGCTTTGAGCTTGCGAGAGACTCTCTAAGCTCAGAACCCGCGCGAACCCGCGAGAGTATCATCGTACCTAGGCGCCTCTCTTGCTCTATCTCTATCTCTACCACTTCTGATACACCTACACACACACACACACACACACACACACACACACACACACACACACACACACCTCTGTTTCAACCTCGTGTGTATGCCTGTCTTGAGATTTTTAACGTTTCCTGCGAAATCGGTAAATATAACTTTAAATATTCCTTCCTCCCTCACTCTCCGCCCCCCCCCCTCTTCTTTATTACCCTGTTTAAATTTTTTCGCTCGATTTCCGATCGACCTTTTGAGCCGAGCGTTTCTCCCTTTATTCTCCAAGCTCCTCATTCTCTTTCCCAAATAGCTAATAGTGAAAAAGTGCATGATAATAATTTGCCGATCGAGTAAAAAATCGAATAATATAATAATTAGTGTCGTTGAACAAAAAGAACGCAGATATGAAAATAATAAAGAATAATGTATGACTAGTTGACAGGATGTAGTGACACACGCGCATACACACACACAAGGATGGTGCGAAGTAAAGAAGAAGAAGAAGAAGAATCAGAAGAAGAAGATAAATTGCAGCAGCCGTTAGATTGCCATTAAAAATCGGCAAGCTGCTGAGGCGGAGGTTTCAAGAATAAGTGAGAAGAGACGAGCTCGGGAGCGTTGCAGATAATATGCTGATTACGCGGTGGTGGCAGGAGGAGGCCGGCCGAGGCGAGGAGAAAGAGAAGGAAAATAAGTCGTAAGTCAGGAGCAGCAGCAGGAGAAAAGAAGAAGAAAAAGAAGGTGCAAGCAGGATGAGCAGCGGAGGTGGGCCCGGAGGCAAGAAGGCCGGGCCCAAGGAAGACAAGAGCAAGCCGAGCGCCTCGAAGGAAGAAAGCCCAGGAACGAGCGGCGGCGGCGGCGGTAAGGATGACGGCTCGACTGGCGCGGCGGGGGCGGCCGCCGGGAACGGGGCCCCGACCGCGAGCAGCTCCGAGCCCGCCGGGGCCTCGCAGCCCGGCAGCAAGCCCGGCTCCGCGGGCGCGCAGGCCCGCGAGGCCGCGCAGAGGCTTCTGCATATCGCCGCGCGCGGCGAGTGGTCCGCCGCGGACCAGCTGCTCAAGACCCTCGAGAAGGCGGTACAGAGCCAGCCCGAGGATGGCAACCTTGCACCACTCGCCGGCCTCATGGACCCGGTATGTATATAATACATACACCTACCCCACACCCTATATCTCTCTTGCTCTTACTCTTAATCCAATTTATTATTATACTTTGTTTTTGTCATTCTTAAGATACTTTTGATGCTTACAAGGTGTTTTCTTATAAAGTTACATGATTTAATACTACACCTCGCAATTTTACTGATAAATTATTTTCACGAAATTTATTTAAATCTAGCGATTAAATTAAACTTCAAGTTAAATTTCAAAAATTTTTATGTAGAATAATAAATTGATGTACTAATTCACTGTTCGTCCAGCTAGAATAATATTTCATTTCCATTTCTAAAACTTTATACTTATCTCAAAATTAAATTAACATTAAATAAATTGGATATAATCAAACTTTCCAATGTCATAAGCCTTATTTATTTTTTGAGACTGAGTAGCCGGTTCTTGGATTGCGATAGTTTCAATTTTTCTATAGTCCTTTGAATTTTTAGCAAAAATAAGCGAGGAAATAAGATTTTTGAAAAATATAATTAACTATATACAATTTTGTGTTAATTCGCAATTGCAGCAAACAGGAATGACGCCGCTGATGTACGCAGTAAAAGACAACCGAAGTGCTTTTCTCGATCGGATGATCGAACTTGGTGCCGACGTTGGTGCACGCAACAATGTAAGTTTATGCTCCCTGTACACTCAACTGCGGCAAGTAAGAACATGATATTATATATCCAGGATGGAGAAATAATTTATTCAATTTCATACAGTTTGTTAATGACTTGTATTTATTACATAAAAAATTTAATACAGTTTGTACGCAAATCATTAACAAATTGCATAAAATTGTTGTATACATAGAATATTTCCATCTGAGTATATAGGTACACCAACTTTCCTGCTTGTACCGCTTACCGCAATATCGAAAATCAGAATCGCGATACGGACCGGAGTTTCAAAGTCGCACGGGTCAAGCTCTACTACTCGGAAAAGCCAAGCTACACATTGCGTGAGAAAAAAAAGAAAAATAAAGAAAGTAGGAAGAAGCAGAAAATAAGGAGTAGGAGGGCCAAGGCCAAGGGGGGTTGGGCTATAGTGGTGAACAAAAGCTCTGCATCTTAGCAGACCAGTAGCCTTATTGTATATATGTATATATATCCTATACGCGTGTAGGCGGTGCGTAAGCTCTTGTTTATATATATGCGAGAATAAGAGCAAGTGGGTCACCAACAAGGGGCATACCTATTCTACAGCCGTTGTTGGCTAGCACGAAAAAGTCTCATAAGCGCGCGCGTGCGATTACCGAGTGTGATAAAGACTCGCGCCTGACCTCGCTCTCTCTCTCTCTCTCTCTCTCTCTCTCACTCACATGACCACCACCCCCTTATAATATACATACACGCTCCAGCTACTAGACCCCGTATATCCTACCGTCTTAGCTTTTTCATTTCTTGCCTGTAAGCCAACTCTTCCCTCCACCCACCCTCTACATCTCGCCTGCTTCCCTACTGCCCCACAGACCAGAAACTCTTGATTTCCGAGGCTGGCGGACGTGTCGTGACCCCAAAAGTCAACTATATACATCGTTCTCGTTGTCCCCGTTTACATTTTATACATCTATTACCTATACCTATACCTACCCACCTACCTATACTATTTGCTTGAACTCAACCTATTTGCAATTAATTTTATGGTGCGACCGTTAAAGGCCATAGCTTCTTGCCAAGCTTTCTTTCCTAATTCACCACCAACTTTCTCTCTCTCTCTCTCCCTATCCTATAATATTATCATTGAACTTGCATGTATACGGGTATCGGGGTATACCTTAATCTATAGATTTTTCGTTATTTTAAACATATTTTCTGATAATATGGTATCCGCGAGTTTTAATTATTTTCTCATACATGTGAGATATTTTTTGTTTTTCACGAGAAAAGATTTTATTGTATGAGATTAAATTTATTTGATAGCAGAACACACGTTTTAAATGATGAATTAATAGTAATATTTTTTCTAAAAGTGCACTTTTATCTTATCTCACACGATAAATTTCTTACTAATAATCATTGGCGAAGTAATAACAAATAATAAAAACTGAATATACTGTAAATTTGTAAAAATTTCCGTTGTTTCTGTAATAGCAATTCGATAAAATTTATTTTCAACAAATGATGTATAATTTTTTACAAATTTGCAGAATATTCAGTTTTAATTATTTGTTATTACTTAAATTAAGAAAAATGTGAAAAAATTAAATAGTTTTGGGACGATCCATTATCTATTATAGTTAAAATAAATTGAATTTCGGTACAATAATATAGGTGTGTGAATTAAATTTTATTAAATATATGCGATTTGTATAATGTTATATTAAGAATAACGTAAATATAACGTACGCACATAATATTATAATCGCTGCAAATGTGTCAATAATTCATATCAATCTTTTGAATACGGTCATGACGGAGGGAGGTTAGGGTGGTAGGAGATGGGGGGGGGAGGGATAGGAGAATCAAGCAATCGCGAAAATTACGCTTTAGAAATCATAAAGTAATACGCAGGGAGAAGATCGGCTTTGTATAAATAACTGTATACCTATATACAAAACATGTAGTGCCACACCTCTCTCAACCATCACAGCCCTCCGGAACTATGATTTTGAAATTGCACGATAATGAAAGCTCGGCAAGTATAGCGAGCTGCTATACTGCTATATAAAAAAAGCAGTCATCACCGAGAAAAGCGGATAAAGCGTTACTCATCGGACATGAGGATATTGTGAGTATAGGGGTGCGGCGGTGTTCTTACACGGCAATTTAAACTCTATGCTATACTGCATCGGTTAATGTTTCACGTCACGCGGCTCGCGCGGCCCACTCGTTAATTTGAAAATGCGGATCGTTGATTATCCTGCACACCGCTGCCTGCCTACCTTTCTCTGTATTCTATATATATACGTATAAGCGCCGAGTCCGCATTGACCCCCGCCGCAGCTTTCGACGCGACCTCCCCCCTCTTTTTTAAATGCAAATGTATTTTTCTTTTCTTTTTTTTTTATCTTTTTTTTTTGTTTTGCCGCTGAACAGGACAATTACAATGTCCTGCACATCTCGGCGATGTTCTCACGGGAGGACGTCGTCAAACTTCTGCTTTCGAAGAGAGGAGTTGATCCTTACGCACCAGGAGGAGTGAGTTTTTTATTACTTATTTTTTTTTATTTAAGGAAAATAAAACAATTTTTTCGATTTACTATTTATCATTACGAAATGTTGATGAACGACAAATAGCCCAGACAACAGACTGCAGTTCACCTGGTGGCATCAAGACAAACGGGAACTGCTACGTCTATTCTTCGAGTTCTTCTGGCGGCGGCGGGGAGAGACATTCGTTTGAAAGTAGATGGTGTAAGTTTATATATTATGTATTTATTTTAAATTATATGCTCTTATTATAACAATGCCTGACGTGCATAAGAACATTGGTGAAATCGCTTCTTCTTTTTTTATACATTAAATCCTTGGATATGTTGCAATAAAAAGCAACGATATTATATTCATTTACATTATTATGTATGTAAGTATATAGGGGAGAATGTAGCTACATTTATTGTTTGAAAAATATATCTGTCGAAACTTGAATAATTTTTTACGAGTAAAATTAGACCAAGAACCTAACTTAAGAGTATAACAAAGCAAAGCTGTATTTTCGACAAATGTAAATGCGCATATATATTATATATATTTATATAGATATATCGGTTGTAATATATACGACGTCGCTTGCGGAATAAACGCTGGCTGACAGCAATGAACTACCAGAACTACCAGCCGAGAGGAAGGGAGGGGGGAGGGGGGGTGAGAGTAGATGAAAGAAGAGGAGGATCGCGTGGCATTCGGCTATCTGCGGGCGCGGGGGCAGAAAGTTTAAATAGCGCTTGGATAGAACGGCGGGATTTTTATTTTGCCTACTCCGTTTCTCTACTCCCCCTCAATACTACAGCTATGGGCTGTGTACAAGCGAGGCAGAAATCGCTCGCCGACCGATCCGGGGAGAAATAAGACGAGTTCAAACGCTGGTGGCGGCTATCGCGTGACAGAATGGAACACAACGCGTTGGCATCGCTAGCTATAGGTACCTTATATATATGTATAGCGAGCTGATACTGCGTGACTTTCTTTTCCCCTGCTTCTCTCTGCAGTTATAGTGAACCGCCGACATGTCTCACCCTTCTCTTATACATAGACTTTTTGCTTCTGCTTTCGATTCCTCCTTTTCGTCGTTGCTGCTGCTGCTGCTGCGCTATGGATTTTTAAGAACAATAGCTTTCGAACAAATATTTTCACTATATACATATAGATACGCGCTGATCAAGTTTAATTTTAAGGCTATACCCGAGGCTATAGTATCGAGAAAAATATTTTACTCCAGCAATTATTTACTTGGCTAGATATCCTTAACTATATAGATACAGCTACTATATTTAATGCGATTAATTATTTAGTTTTGCGTGCTAAAATCTCTACTAAATATATCTGCAGTTAATTTATGCTTTTAGGATTGTTTGCTAACGTTCATAAACAAAAAATAAAAAAAAAGTCGGTTGAATAAACATTTAGAATAAAAAAAAAAATAATAATAATAATACTAATAATAAATAATATTATTTCGATAAGTTTGTTTCGTTTCAAGTGTACATTAGAAATTCAGATTCAAACGCAACTGTTGTTTGCCACACAACGTATAAATAAACCAAACTGCGGTAATATTTTCGAAGTGCTAGAAAACATAAGTGGGATTTCTTTTATTTAGCGCGAGTTAAAAAAGGTACATCGTAGATTTTTATTTTGCATTAAATTTTTTTGAAACTGCTATCGAACTAATGTTAGTACTCCACCTGTATAGTGCACTGCAAGAGTGCTCACGAAGTTCTGTCAACGTGAGTACTCTACTGGTCTTTTTTACAGAATTACACGAGTACTTGTTTTCGTAGAACTTCGTTCTTACCGTGGGTCCCATGACCCTATAGCCCCCGGAGTTTTTTTTTTTTAATTTTTTTACTTAACTTTTTTTTTGATAAAAGCGCCCTGGTCTGAAAACGATTTCTGAAAGATGGTCTACCTATGAACATCGAGGCATTTTTTTTTGTTTTTTCGATAAAAGCGCCCTGGCCTGAAAACGATTTCTGAAAGATATACAAAATTTTAAGGCGATATCTTCATTCCTTCAAAAGTTATCGCACGGTAAAAATCATTACTTATGTACATATAGACACGCACATATTTATTTTGAATTTTTTATAAAAAAAATTAATCATTAATAAATTAAATAAACATTGTATTTATTCAATTTGCAAGTTAGTAAAAAAATTTGTGTTCTAACTTTCTAAGTAGCGTAGTTAATATAGACGTTGAATATTGTATACAGCATGTAAGCGTAATAGCCTAGAGGTAAAACTTTAGATTACTATCTCGAAGGACAAGGGTTCCATCCCGGATGGAATCTGTTTTTTATTCTTTTTTTTTTAGCAATTGAGGAATTTCTTAATTTGATTGGTATTTTGGAAGAACCTGTGCCATTGCATCATTACATAAGATGAAATGTTGTTTGGAATTTAATAAATACTATTTATGTATCCGATTTTATAGATGAAAAAAGAAAGAAAGAAAATAAAAAAAGAAATAGAGAGAGAGAGAGAGAGAGAAATGTAAAAGAAGAAAGAAGAAGCGAAGCGCGAAAAAGAAGATATTTCGCATGCAAGCACGAATAGCGGGCGGGCCCGCGCGCGGCGCGACGCAGAGCAACAAACACGCGCTGTTCCATACCCTTCTCGACACGGCAGATACCTGCAAACTTACATCGAATAACTTGATGGTATCAATCAGCAGCACCAGCAGCAGCAGGGATGTATACATAGGTATATATATATCTTTGGATTGGAAAACGCGAATAGTTCGATCGTTTTGCAAAATATGAAGTTTTGTTTGAGCTCGCTGTATGGCTCTCTCTCTCTCTCTCTCTCTCTCTCTCTCTCTCTCTCTCTCGAGCTTTTAGTTTCGTGTAAGCCGTCGTTCCTGCACGGCTGCTTCCTCGTCGTTCCCTAGCTCGTTCGCTTGCCGGAATTAATATGCCTCTTCGGATGATCGCTACCAGTGAAAATTGTTATAGTCAACGTAGTAGCCGTCATCGTCGTCGCACTCGCACTCGCTTTCCTAGTCGTGGTTTGAAAGTAATTCGGTAGCTTGGCCCAAGTTGCAGCAGTTGAACGGAATGCGTGCTGATGTGGCCGAATCACGAGCATCAGCAGCAGCAGCAGGGAACAACGACAACAGCCGAGTTCTCGGCTCTGGCGAGGAACAAAAAAGTTACGGCTTTCGCCAAGTATTGGAAGAATTACGCGGTCAAGAATATCGTGCTATGCTACAAAGAGGTCTGAACACTCTTACATTATCACTCCCTACTAGCCCTGCGTGAAACTGTGATAAGCTTTTCTTTATGTCTTTCTTTCTTCTTCGGTATAATGTACACAGGCCTGTAACCCTTGTATATAGGCTATATCGATTATTTTGACGAATGAATAATCATATCATCAGCAGTTCATAGCTCTCGCTGTTTCTCTGACCTGAAATTTTGCACTTAATAATACTATAAATTGCTTTTTCTTTTTTTTTTTTTCTTTAACATTGATTTATTCGAGTTCATTGAAATTGATTTATGGAGCCTGTTCTAAATTAGAGTTCCTACAAAAATCGATTTTTACCGCTAAACTTTCACCTGTCTATATTTAGTCTCTAAGACTTTAATTCTATGCAAGTTTTTTTTTTGGTCCCGTGCGAATTTGATTTCATCGAAAAATCACGGAAATAATATGTAAAAAGACCATTAAAAACGAATTAGAAGAAGTATAAAAGGTAACAAATTAAATAGCAGCAGTAGAAAAATACCAGGTTTGCATAATAATAAATAAATAAATAAATAAATAAATAAATAAATAATAATAAATTGAACATTGCAGAAAGGTAAAATCCCGCTCCTTTTGGCCGTGGAAGCGGGAAACCAATCGATGTGCAGAGAGCTGCTCTCACAATCCGCCCCAGAGCAGCTCAAGGCAATAACGCCCTTGGGCGATTCCGCGTTACATCTGGCGGCTCGTCGACGAGACGTCGACATGGTGCGAATACTGGTCGACTACGGGGCAAACGTTGACATGCAAAACGTAAGTGTAAACGTATATCAATGAGAGAAGTAACGGTGTATATATTATAATGTAAAATAAAAAATGTATAAATGGTGGTGGTGGTGGCTGATGACTTAGGGATCTGGTCAAACGGCGCTACACATAGCGAGCGCCGAGGGCGATGAGACTCTCGTCAAGTACTTTTACGGGGTTCGCGCCTCAGCTTCGATTACGGACCACCAGGACCGCACGCCAATGCACTTGGCTGCGGAGAACGGGCACGCGTCCATAATCGAGCTGCTAGCGGACAAGTTCAAGGCCAGCATTTTCGAGCGGACGAAGGACGGCTCTACGCTGATGCACATAGCGTCGCTCAACGGTCACTCGGAATGCGCAACGATGCTCTTCAAGAAGGGGGTGTATTTGCACATGCCGAACAAGAGGGGAGCCAGGTCCATCCACACCGCGGCCAAGTACGGCCACGTGGGCATCATCAGCACTCTGCTGCAGCGAGGTGAAAAGGTCAGCGACTAGTATGTCTATACGCTACATTGTATTTATTTTTTTTCTTCTTCGAACTAACGTACATACATACATACATTTTTTTTAATAATTGGTATAATATAATGATAATAATGATAATGACCCGTAAAAATAGGTCGACGCGACAACAAACGACAATTACACGGCGTTGCACATTGCCGTCGAGAGCGCGAAGCCTGCCGTTGTCGAGACTCTATTGGGCTACGGTGCAGAGGTGCACGTTCGAGGTGGGAAGCTTCGGGAGACGCCGCTTCACATAGCTGCCAGGGTCCCGGATGGCGACAGGTGCGCGCTCATGCTGCTCAAATCCGGCGCCGGTCCCAATTTGGCGACCGACGACGGCCAGACTCCCGTCCACGTGGCCGCCAGCCACGGCAACCTCACCACTCTCAAGCTCTTGCTTGAGGACGGCGGCGATCCCATGTTCAAGTCCAAGGTAACAACTAACTCTTTCTTCTTTTTCTTTCTTTTCTCCCCCCTTTCTCCTCTACCATATAATTTTTATAATATATACCTATATACCTATGTGATAATGCTGTATTCTGCGCGCAAATATTTTTTCGTCCAAGACTTTTTTTTTGACAACCACACTTTTTTGTACTTTTGTTTTTCACCTTTTTTTATTTTTTGATTTTTTGAAAAGACATGTATTGTTATTTTAGCAAATAACCTATGACACGAAATTAGTCGAGCTTTTGTAGATAATTCGTTAGATTGTTGATATAAATTTTATTGTATCATATTGTACATAGTCATTCAAACCGCATTGTTGCATTTTTTCAAATTTTTAGAAATTTTTTTGTATTTTTCACGAGTAACTTACTATTAGTATCATTATATATCTTGTTTTTGTCAAGTAAGCTAAACACCAAAAGAAAAAAAAAGAAAAATTATTGTTAGAATTGCTTAACATATACTAATATAATTTATTTAATGTACTTACTCAGCAATCAAGTTCATAGAGATTACCTAATTGTAAATATCACACAACCTATAATATATTATGGCACTTTATATACCTAATGTATTTACTTTTTAATCACAATATACATACTATAGTATAGACAAGGAAATTTGGGTAACTAATATGTATATTTGTAGTAAGACACTAATAATATATTATCCCACCCCCGCTAGAAGACTAGTTTTTAATATAGATATTTACTGTTTAATACACTCGAAGAGCACGTCACTGCAGGTACGTCTAGAAAATGACGAAAATCTACATGTGAGCATTTTGCAAGTATTTATATTTTTTTATTTTAAACTCCGATATATATTATAATAACAGCTGTTTACTTAACGTAAAATTTACCTATTAGCTGCTTCTCAAATGCTTTACATTATTTTTAACATTTCAATTTAACATTGAATTTTTCGATTGCTTTCTTTCAAAAATTATTTTTACCAGCATATACCTAGGTAATACCTATTTATTTAATTTAATTTTTATTAAAATTTCATGCCAAATAATGTAGGTATACTTTGAATTTGTTTTTTGATCGGGAATAAAGAGCATTTTAAAAGAAATAAAGCTAAGAAGCGCGGATAAAGTGCATATATATTTTTCTGTATAAAATTATGATATGATGCAAATGCTCGTGAGTAGACAAACGTAATTAGAAAATAACTGCACGAGCTTATTTTTGACTCGCATGCCAATGAAAACTTTTTGAAGATATAAAAATGCGTAAAGCTGGAAAGCTGAAAAAAAGCAAAAGCTTGGCAATGGAGATGATGATGATGATGATGATGATATTAGAACGGGGAGACGCCGCTGCATCTGGCTTGCCGTGGCTGCCGCGCTGACGTCGTTCGCCACCTCATCGAGTTCGTGAAAGAGAAGCGGGGCGCGGACGTAGCGACCAACTACGTGAACAGCCTGACCTTCGAGGGCGCGAGCGCCCTACATTACGCCGCGCAAATCGAACCGACGGAGGTGGTGCACGAGGGCGACGACCGGGCAGTCGTCCGCGCGCTCCTCGAGAGCGGCGCCGACGTTGGACTGCAGACGAAGCAAGCCCAAGAATCGGCATTCCACTACTGCGCTCTGGCCGGCAACAACTCCGTCTTGTCGGAAATGATCAGCCACATGAGCATCAGCGACGTCCAGAAGGCGGTCAACAGGCAAAGCGCGGTCGGCTGGACGCCCCTCCTCATAGCCTCTCACCGCGGCCACATGGACATCGTCAACAATCTCCTGGCCAACCACGCCCGGGTCGACGTGTTCGACCTCGAGGGCCGCTCGGCCCTCCATCTCGCCTCCGAGCATGGATACCTAGACGTACTTATATTACACACACACACACACACACACACACACACACACACACACACACACACACACACACACACTAACACTAACACTAACACTAACACACACCTATAGACAGATATATTTTTATACCTAATATGTAAACGCATTTACATTATATACACACACTTATAACAACATTAACAACAGGTCTGCGATGCTCTGCTAGCCAGCAAGGCCTTCATCAACTCCAAGTCCCGGGTGGGACGAACCGCGCTGCATCTCGCCGCGATGAACGGCAACACCCACCTGGTGCGGTTCCTGGTACAGGACCACGGCGCAGCGATCGACGTTCTCACTCTGCGGAAACAGACGCCCCTGCATTTAGCAGCGGGCGCCGGACAGCTCAACGTTTGCCAGCTGCTGCTCGAACTCGGGGCAAGCATAGATGCCACGGACGACCAAGGACAGAAGCCCATACACGCAGCTGCGATGAACAACTACGCCGAGGTCGCCCAGCTCTTTCTCCAGCGCCATCCCAGCCTCGTCATGGCTTGCACCAAGGATGGCAATACCTGCGCTCACATTGCTGCGATGCAAGGTATGCACCCACGCACGCACGCACGCACGGACACAATGAATTATTCAACTTCAATTCTGATACGACAATATTATTATTATATTTATACTGTTTTTTTGCTTTCTTTCTAATCAGGATCCGTACGGGTGATCGAGGAGCTAATGAAGTTCGACCGGCAAGGAGTCATATCCGCGCGGAACAAGTTAACCGAGGCGACGCCCCTGCAGTTGGCAGCCGAGGGTGGTCACGCCGAGGTTGTCAAGGCCCTGGTGAGGGCCGGGGCCAGCTGCGCGGACGAGAACAGAGCTGGATTCACCGCGGTGCATCTCGCGGCGCAACACGGACACGGCCAAGTACTCGAAGTCATGAGATCGTCCCAGAGCCTCCGGATATCCAGTAAGAAGCTGGGAGTCACTGCCCTTCATGTAGCTGCCTACTTCGGTCAAGCGGGTAAGTCGGTCGGTCGCCAGCCACATTTCTTACTTTCTTCTTCTTGTTGTTGTTGTTGAAATAATCATATAAGCAGAACTCACTAGCTTAAGTACGCAATAATATTTAGGTCGAACAATTTTCGGTACACGTGTACTCAAGATTTCTTATTTATAGATAATACTAAATTTCAAAATAATTTCCAAGAAAGAGATTGAAGCATTGATTTTTACGCCGACGAATAAAAAAAAGGGTGGGGGTAGGGGGAACGGGGGAAAAAATTTTACGCGATGACGTATGTCTTGAAAGTGTACACTATCTACATTTTTTTATTACGCCTTGAAACGCAATGTCGCGAGGGTAAATTGACCCTCTTCAAAAGCTTGAAATACCAGTTTGCCGTTAAGAATTATTGTGTAACTTCTTTTATTCCACTACTTGTATACATATATATTATATTATACATTAAATAGATACACTAAGATCAAAGCCAGTATGGGGTAAAAATTGAAAATTTTTTTAAACTTGTAATAAATCTCAATTAAAGCCTCTATTATTTGTAAAAAATCGTATTAAGTACTCGTGAGGACTCGTGTTTATTTGTCGACGTGAAATATTTTTTATCGATTAATTAATTTGTAAAAGCAATGTCAATTTTAACGAGCTTTTAATAATACAATATAATTTCCATAGCGATAGAAAATGTAAAAATGTTGGCATGTCTAAAATAAAAGGCAATATAATTATATGACTCAGAAAGCATTAGGCTCCACAATCCAAGAATCGTAAAAGAAAAAAGAAAGGAGAAATGAAAAAAAAAAAAAACAAGGCATAACAAAATAAAGCCAAGTCAGATGGAAAGAGTAGATAAGCGGACCTTGCGACAAGGCCACTCTCGATATTGTATGTGTGTACCTCGCAATATTAATTCAAGTGCCTGTACACATGCCTCATGTACACATATAATACGTATATCGTGTATATACTATATGTTCTGAAAATCATGAGTGCCTGCATTTCGAGGGCAACACTAGCCCCGAGAAAAAATGATCCGACCGCGGCGATACACTCAATTTTTTTTCTCCTATGTTTATGTGCGGTGCACGCGCCTCCTACCATTATACATCTAACACGCAGAAAATTTCATTAACGTTCTGGTTATATTTTAATCGATATTACCTGCACTTGCGCTTGCATACCAGACACGAAAGCGCAATCTTGCAAGCTCTTGAAAAACTTTCGGTATTCTTGACATTCTTGGCTTAGCTGCTGTTTTGCTTGCTTTTTTTCCCTTTTTTTATGGTACGTTCTTTAAGGGTTGTACGAATAGTGAATTTTAAACGTTTTATTAATTTATCCTAATTTTTTTTTTTTTCAATTACTAGAGTCACTGTGCGCGCTCTCCTATAGTTAAATTCAACATGATTAAAAATTTCATTAATTATTGAAAAAACTAAATTTTTAAACTTTATTTATTTATAACGTATTTTCAAGAATCTATTCATAAAAATCAGATATAAAAAAAAAACTACATATAGCTAGTTGTAATTAGCAGAAAGGAAAATTAAAATGATCTGGTTGTCAGGTCAATTTATAGCGTGTAAAATAGAAGAAA
>JAPYZE010003611.1:0-13346 GCA_030522805.1 Leptomastidea abnormis | reverse complement strand
AGTTCCTCGCCCTGCAGGTCATACTCGCAGGTAAGATCGACTCGATCGGTACGTGGATCTACTATTGCTGGGGCTTTTAAATTATGTACAAAACGTTTGTGTTGGATACTTGCTCGACCTGTAAAAAAAAAACAATTATTTTTTTTTTAAGATTATTAATTTATATGGATATTATTATTTTTATTATGCAAGTTTTTTTCTCTCTTCTTCAAGTTCAATAACACTAGTAGGTCATGTTGAAATGAAGTAGTTTGATAATTTATAGCGAATATATAACAAGTATAAAAAAATTGTGTCAAACTACTTATATATAAGTAACAATCGTATATAAGTTCAAGAAGAAATAAAGCTAAAAAATTTTTTTGATCTCACTTCCTACCAAAATAGTAAAAGTAAACGAGAAAATTTTAGCACTTATCGAAATTATTACTGTGGCTGCTTTCTCAATATAAATTCAATCTATAAACATACTATAACTCCTTCAACAACTTTATCCCCCCCCCCCTCTTCGTGTTGCCTAACGAAATTTATTAGCATGAAATTTAATTAGCGTTTCTCAAAGTAGGTATACATACTTTACCACACAATTCTTTTCTTACATGTTTTTCGTTACATAGCGTTCTTAATTTTTCGTATTTACGGTTCAGAAATCGCTATCAATCGATAGTTCAAGTGAAGTTCACTCGATATATTGTTTACCTTCTAAAACGGCATCGATAACGAAATTAATTTGTTCTCTCTCTTTCGACCTCCTACTTTTTTTTCTTCTTTCGATTGAAATATCAAAAAAGTGTATAAGATTGTAGAAAAAAAATTGAATATATATTTTGCCTGGCAATTAAAAAACTGGGCCATAATCCAGTAAAAAGTTCCGTCTTTCTTGTATTATTGCAGCTCGACTTGGAATCGACTATAACTTATACACACATACATTATATAACTTATACACACATCTATTACTGCTTACGTCCATAAGAAGCTCAAAAAGTATTTTTCCAAGCTACACAAATTTTCAATCAAAATCCTTAATACAAATAAATATACAATGCTTATTTTATTACTATAATTAAGGGTATAATTTTCATTTAAAGAAAATTCTATTATTAATTAAAAAAATACAGTATTTATCAAATAATGTTAACTTAAATATTTCAAGGCTTCAAGATTTTATTAAAAATTTTCTTCTTCTTTTTTTTTTTTTTTTTTAGACGAGTGAAGTTGTTGCGAGTTAATAGAAGAAGGCGTACCAATTAGGAATTTATTTATAAATGCAATTATGAACTTTATTGCCTTAATTTGTCGAGCTCGTAAGACTTAAAAAATTTTTTATAAATATTTAAAAATAAATTCTAAATAATTATTACACTTGACATGTATAAAGTGATTGATTTTATGAATTTTTTTAATAGTTGGAAACATTTTGCACTTGATATGTTATTTGTTTTTTTTAAGATTTTCTTAAAGAGATAATATATGATTGCGTAAATAAATACACTGTCATACGTACGATGCCGAGCTGAGCTCGTCCGCACGTGGTGACTAAGTACAATAACCCTCCCAGTATAGTAATTCTTCATATACCTCTGTTCTCAGTGTATATATACCTATATACATAACACATAAAAAGAGCGGTGAACTAGTCTTATATATATGGAGAAGAAGGAAAAGAAGGCAAAAAAAAGAGAGAAAGAGTAGTTGTGGTGGTAAAATGGAGCGGAAGAGCATACATAGGAGAGAGTGAGAGGGAGAAACGCATCTTCGTTCCGATTCTCGCGTGTTCTATAGCTATACTCGACCACGAGGGCTTTACGCAAGTCTCGCGCGCGAGCCTTAAGTGGTTTATCGTTACCCTCTTCCTCCTCCTCCTCCTCCTCCTCCTCCTCCTTCTAGTCTCGTGTTTTTATTGAATAACGAGTAGTAATGCAATTTCGTTTAAGCGAATAACCGCAATCGATTTACCAAAGAGTAATGTTGTTAGAAGGGCCGGCATTTTTTCTGTTTATAAACGCGTTTTTTATTCACCCTGGTAATTTTGCAAATGTTTTGTTTTCTGTAAAAATTTTTGTCCAAGCAATTTTTATTATTTACACACAGTCCACACACAAGAATACGTGCTTCTAGAATGAATAAATTATATATGAAACGTTGCGAATATTCTCTTATTAGGAAAATTACCATTCACCCCCACATTGGCCGTCCCAGCTATTTAGTAAACAAGCGGCAAATCTATAAGTTTGGTAGCTTATAGCTAATATTATATTATCAGCTTGATAATAATATACGTTATTGCGTGTGTATTGTACATGTCCCTTGGCACAGCAATGAATATTATTCGACGATTAACTTTCAGGACAATTATTGAGACGTTAAGGAAACCATTTTTCTATCCCAATAATATAATATTTAAAAGTATAAACAAGACTAATTTTATTCTTTTACATGAATAAATAGCTTTTTATTATTTATGTCTTTTATTAGCTATTTTTTAATGTTAAATAATTTTATAACCTTTTTAATATACGTGATATCGTTTTTATAATAATAAAATATAATGTTTAAATAAAATATTTAATAGAGATAGACATTATAGTAGCAATAAGATTAAAACAAACGACTTACTAAAGAAATATTGACTGCATAATTGAAGCTTAGAAAAATACAATCTTTAAAAAAGTAAGCTTTGTTAAGACCGTAATCAGCCCCAAAATTTCCAAGAGTCATGTGAAAAAAAAAATAAAGAAGGATACTGAAAATTTGTATCTTTAAAAAAAATATAAAATAAAAAAATACGAAAAACATAATTTAGAAAACAACGAAGTAAAAAAAGGGATGACAATCGTATTTTTGGATTAAATCCAATATTTGCAGAATCCTTGTTTGCAAGCTCCTGATTAACTGATAAAAAATAAATCTTCAAAAAAGATTTTTGGCGTATCCACTCAAGTTCAATTTCTTATTCGATGTAGCTAATTTTTTTGTGCTCGAAGTGACCTATCGAATGAGCTCTTTGCGAAAGTAGGTCCCAATTTTCTGAATTTTCTAAGATTATTATAATAAACGTGATTTTTTTCATATAATAATTACTATGTGAATTTCTATTGCAATTATCATATAAAAAATTATGTTTATGTCTATTTGAATTATAGCACGTTTTTATTTTCTTATGATAATTGATAATATTATAGCAATAGGTGTAAGAGACTCGGAATGGCTTAGTTTGTTTGGAACGTAAGTTTCGCAATCCATAGGTTGTGGGTTCGATTACTGACGGTAGCGGATTGAGTCATTGCACGAACATTTAAATGCCGAAGTATACCCTTTGATAGAGTGTCAGAAAGGCTAAATAAAAATCATGTTAGAATTTATGGATAGTAGATCGTCCGATCTGTCACTTTTTTTTTTTTATATTCATTGGAAGAGATAGATGCTTGCGATAAGAGAAGGATACAAGAGTCGAGCCTTGTCGTCTTGTAGTAGTGTACGTTGAACGTGGGGACAGAAAAGGGAGAAAAGGTCATAGCTAGCCAGGGACACAATAAAGATCCGAAAGCTCTCTTGGGCGTTCCACTCTGGACCAACTTTTTTTATGCATATCTCTCTCTGTACCTTTGTATTCATATACATATATACTTTTCATAGATGTTTGCGTGAGCGTAGGTGTATTTTTGCGCGCGTGTATAACTCGTATACATGCATGTATTATAGTATATGTATTATATACATCTGCACCCTCGAATCAATCGCGAGTAAATATTTGGAGAGCTCTGTCCGAGCGTAAAAAATCGAGGTTTATGATCCCTTATATAAATCTACGTGTGAATAGATATGGTCTATTTTCAAATACACCCAAGAAAAAGGGCTATTGTATGTTTGTAATATTTATCCACGGGTCATCTCTCGTCGCTTAGTCGATTTTGTGATACACACCAGATTTATCCCGATTATTGTAATCGCGCCTACGTAGACATTGTTGAGACGTAGTATGCTGTATTTTCCATCTCCTTTGATCATTCTGTCGACTATCGAATGTTATATAATAATGATAGCAGACGTAAGGGACGCTTGCACACGCAAGCTCTATTCTTTTACATATACATATCAACCCTGCAATTAGATTTTCCTTATTTCTTCAAAGTAAGTTCCATTCAAAGTTTTTTTTTTTTTTTTTTTTTTTGAGGTGATAAATATAGTTAGAACATAATTTCATAATTTAAATTTTTATGATAATAAGATGTCAAATCATAAAGACTTGAAAGAATATTTCAAATATAATTATCATTTTACAAACAGAAAATTTTTTAAAACCTATATCATGCTAGAAGATTCATATTTTACGCGATGATTTCAATTTTTACACGACGATCATATCTTATAAATTTGTAAAATTAATTTTTACCAGTGAAGTTTATGCTTTGTTTGCGAATGAATAACACGACTTGGGATTCAAGTTATTCAAAATTTTCAATTTATCCTATTAATAGGCTCCTTCCTGTTTAAGTTAATATCGTGTTGTAAATTTATTTAAAAAATTCTTTTTGCAATCCAATTCTCAAAAAAAATTTTTTTCCAAAGTTATTATCTTTGTATATTCAAGTAAAATTTCTATTCTTGTTCTTTTTTTTTTATTCCAAATTAAAATTTCGTTCGATTTTATGTTTCGAGTATATTATTTTTCATATAGCTCCTCGAGAGTTCATATGACTAAATCAAACAAGTCCATTGTATATAATTAATTAAATGAGAGAGAAGCAGGGACATGGAAGCTAAGAAAATACGTACGCAAAAGTAAGCTAGAAAACAAGAGCTGGCATCACGTACGTGTGTATGATATGAGTTTAACGAGCAGAAGGCGCATAATAACGCAAGAAGAAAGAGAGAGAGAGAGAGAGAGAGAGAGAAAGGAGATATAGGTGAGGTGGGGGTTATTCCGTGGCCTAGAATGGAGAAGGGGTGGGGGGTATTGGTATAAGCCACCCTGGCCTGGGACGAAGGGGGGGGGGTGGCCTAGAAACCCCCCTGGCCAGGAACCGCCATGGCCAGCTTGTTTTTCTCTTTCTTTTTATTATTCTTTTTAATTTCCATAGGGAAAAGGAAGTGCGAGGGATTGTGGGAGAAATTGACTAGGGCTTCCGGATAATCTAATCCGATCAAGCACTAGATGTGTTAGGGGTAAAATAAGATAGAGAGAGGTGAATATTCTTCACCAATGTTGTTTCTCGAGTAGTAAATAATATCTTCTTGGTAAGCGAGTTATTTTTCAATTATTTCATGGAAGCAGTTTATGCCTGCTGTCATAATTAATTAATATTTCAAATGAAAGTCATAAAATTTTATTTATTTTACAACGTAAATATAATTCAATCGCAAACGTATAATTTACTGATTCAATTTTTAATCAAATAATCATCATAAAAATTTGTTAACGCAATTTCTTTCTGCTACCCAATAAATAAATATTCATTTTATAAAAAAAAATCATCATATTAATTTTTAATAATTAGTGTCAACAATAAAAGCTATTAAATTGGTAGTCCAAACAATAAATTCCATTATTTCGTAATACTACCCAACACACACATAGAAAAAAAAATTCGCAACATAAATCAACAACATTAAAAAACATTACAAAGTGAGGCTGGTTATCAACAACTTCTCATATATCCCATCAAATTGTGTCTCTGAACACATCGCTAATAATACTTATCTCGCATATCCATAGAGTAACACAAGCGACCCTTATCTCACGTATCAACCACAAAAGTAACTCGTGCGTACACACACTTTTAAGACAAAGAAGAAAAAGTCCAAGCACATGAGATAAATAAAAATAGGAACAACTGCTGATAGTAGTATTGTCTCGTATATATAAAGATCAATCAAAGCCAATTGTTTCAGTGCTGGCGTCGTCGGTTTACTTGTTGGCAAATGGAATGCGTGAACGTGAGTTCACCCGAGTGCGTCTGGGGCTTACTATACTTACACACACATACACACACACACACACACACGCGCGCGCGCGCGCGCGCGCACGCCTATGTGCACGTATATCATGTCTTGTAATGATTGGGTCACAATTGTCAAAATCTGCTGAATAAGTCTTTTTTATACCCTCCTTCTTTCTATTTATTATTTACCACTTATAAATTTCCCTAAAGACATACAGCAATACACCGTTCTTGGTATACTAAATTTGAATACCAACTAAGAAAGAAAGAGTTTGCATAATAGAGAAGTTTATAGAGCAGAGAAAAATAAAAAGAGGGAGAAATGAAGAGAAAAATGTAATGGGAGAAAGTACTTGATTTGATATACTTGCAAGTATTTCGAGCTCTCTCGCTCGCGCGCATCTGCTTCACTTGATGAATTTACGTCAATGTACTGTAGAATAAAAAGAAAGAAAATTACAGTAGCGTGAAATTTTATTCTTTTTTATTTTGTTTCGCAGAATTGTACGAGATTAAGTCGATTGCTCCCGACGTTATTATAAAAAGAGATGAAATGATGAGAAATAAATTTGAGACATGCTTGAAAAAATCGAGACGACAGAGATGAGCATGAGAGAAAGACTGATTCTGTTAAAAATGTGAGGATCGACTCATGAAAGCGTAATACAAGAGTTCAAAATAATAATATTGGAGTTGGTATATAGGAAGGAAGTAGCGGAGAAATAAAAAAGCAAAAATTTAAGAGGGAACTTCGACGATGAGCTGTTTCACTTAAATTTAGAGTCCTTTTTAATAGTTTCAATTAATATACGACGAAAGAGTGCGAGATCTTTAGTTCCAGCTCTAGAAAACTGTGTATTGTGTTTGACTTCTCTCTTTTTTTCTTTATTTACTTGAAAAAACACATTATTGGTAAATTTTATGTGATTGAACGTTATTGCTTGTCCAATCTTTTTGATGTTGAACCAAAAAAATATATTTATTTTCAAATACAATGATTAAATAATATGTCATTTTCGCGAATACATTATTCGTTGCATTTATATTAAAGAAAAGCTTTTATTTGTTGAAATTAAAAAAAAACTTTTAATAAAGTTAAAAAGAGAGAAATAATGTTTTCTACATAGTAAATGACACGCCTTGAATTCTCAAATTAAGATTCATCATTTGTGACGCATAAACAATAAGTATGCAGGATTATTTAAATTGGATCCAATAAGGCTAATATAAGAAATACGATGAACTCATTATTTTCATAATTAATTGCTTACTCAACTCTCTTAGTAAAAAAAAGGAGGAAAAAAAAATGTTTTTCTCTCAAAAAGTTTTAATTGAACAAATTCATATCTTCACTCCCTTTAAAAAGACGAACAATAATTTAAGTATAAGCACACCTCAGTAAAATCCTTCCAATTTCAACTTTCGTATTCTCAAAAAATCAGCCGTCAAACGCACATACATACACACACACAGATGTACTTTTATAATCCATCGTTATCAGTAGTCGGATTTCTGACTTTTTTTTTTCTTTCCACTTCTCAACAACGATATCTCCCACTTTCTCGCAAAACTTTTTCAATCACCATAATAAAGTGATTTCATTATTCGTATAACTGTGACGACTTCCACTTGTGAAAGGACAAAGTTTGCACAATATACAGCAAAATCGTCAAAACTTTTCTCAACTTTCATTTATCTCCTTTGCCTTCGGTATGACCACGACTATCAGACAATTACGATCACGAGCTTTTTGTACAGAGCCAACTCCCGCCGCTATTAAAAAATCGTCTGACTCTCTCTCTCTCTCTCCCTCTCTCTTTCATTCAACCCTTCCGTCGATTTTATACATCTGTCATGTATCGACGTGTCGCAGAATTTACTTTTAGTATTATTTCACATAAATAGTCCTACATTAATTCATTTACTAATTAATAAAGTAAATTTTACTCCCATGTATGCCATACCGTTATATAAGTATACTTATCCACTTTTTTTAGCCTATATATGTCATTTTAGTCCTCGAGAGACAAATTTCGAGTTCCCTGAGTATGCTCTTTGTATCACATTTTTCAGCCTCTTCTTTTTTTCATTCCCGTACCGTGAATAGCTTTAAGGACATAGATATAGGCATGGTTGAAATAAGACAAAAGAGAGACGAGAGAGAAAGAATGTAACATTATGAAGGAGTTCGTAATTTATTGATAAGCTACGGAGGGAGAAAATCGCGAAAGCTCAGGTGACTCTAACGAGTGGGAAACTTTGTGGATTGAAAAGAAAAGTAGGGGATTAAAAGTATGAGGCAAGATAAGAGAAAAAAGAGAAAATTACAAGATATTATAACTCTGTAGAATATAATGTGTTTCTCTTGCATTTAAGTACTGTTTAAGCAAAATTCAAAAGCCGAGAGAAAAATAATAAAGATAGAGAGAGAGGGCTGGCTTATTCAAAAGTTAGTAATTATTTAAAAAGCGAAAAGCAACAAAAAAGAGGAAGTAAGTGAGGTAAAGTGAGTACTTGTATGATTGCATGCAAGCTTAGGGGATTTTTCTTTATTGTGTGTCGTACTACATGCATACAAGGAGGGAGAAGGATGCTCAAATGTATGTAGGGGAGACCGGGGCTTGATTAAAGTTTTTTTTGTTTCCTCTGTAACTTTTTTAATTTTTAATGTACTTGTTCCGGATATAAAGGATTTTAAAGGTATTTATTTTAACTATAAAATCTTTTTTGTACACATTAGCTAAATGCAATGATACAGTTTTAGGTTAGAGTTTGTAAACGGGGCATAATTAAAAAAATCCAAAAAACCCGGGGTATGATTAAAAAAGGCCCGGGGTATGATTAAAATTTCTTAATATCATTGCAATATTGAATTTCAGACATAAATCTTGATAGTACTTTTCAACTACAGTATATAAAAAAATTTTTAAGGCCTTGTTTAATTTTGTAAAATTAAAGTATATCATATAACCACTTAAATAAAAAGCCTTCAACTCAGCTACAATTTAAGCTCTGATTGGTTGAAAAAGCTTGTTTAGATCAAAAGTTACGATGAATTAAAGCTACTAGCTATTTTAATACAATTTTACATGTTAACAGCCATTTATCTTTAAATTATTAATTTTTAATGCTATTTTTTGATATTTTAATTTTAATTGCCTGCAACTTTGGATCTAAACAAGTTTTAAAACCAGCCAGGTCTTAAAGTAATAAAGCTCATCTTGAGTACTTTTTTTTGGAATATTTTTCTTTAGGTATTTAACTTTTTGATAATGTAGAATTTGCAAGCAAATATTTTTTTATTTATGCCCTGGGTGAATATACCTATATTGCTTAAACATATCTCAGAAAGGAAAAAAGCTAAGAAGGTTGTCGGGGGCGCAAAATACTCATATTGAATAGTACTTAAAACTGGTCTATCGTGCAGAACCCGCACGAATGCGCGCTGTTAAAATATAACAGCTACTATTTGTGAAACAAACGTTTAAAAAATAAAGTGAGGAAATCAAAAAATGACGCTAAAAAATCGAGTTTATCACCATAATACGTCATATTATAAAAATTAGTTCCTTTTAACAAGTACAATACAACCCCCAAGTTTTGTTCAATTCCATTAATCCTATCAAAAATAATCTCAAAATTTAAATCATGTCCTGTTTTAATCAAGCCCCGGTCTCCTCTATATACAGTAAAAACAATTTTTTTTTTTATATAAAATAAATATTTATTCATGATGTCCCTGTAAGATACTTATGTTATAATCAACTGAATTAAGATTAAATATTGGTAAGTATAATATAGAATTGATAAGTATAATATAGAAGTGGTATAATATAGAATTCTTTCTATATTTATAGATTATAATTATATAAATGTCTTACAAATATACCTGAAATAAGCCTTATTTAATATCAACAAAATTTTTTTAATGTAAGTATACTGGACCTGAACCTATCCTCTTTTTCTCTGAATGACAATCAGCATTTGAGCAAATCCAATTTAATTATTTAATCATTAGAAGATTTTCAACTTCTAAATTCAAATTTTGTGGGCTGATAAAGATTTGATGATAATGATAATACCATCTTATTGTCAGTGAATAATCAGCATGCCTAATGTTTTCAAATATACGACGAATTAAAGTAAGCGAGCGCATAAAATCAAATGGAGGAAGAAAAGTTGAAGATGAATCCGACCTTTTTCTTTTTCTCTCTTTTCCTCTGTCGTTCTCTTGGCTTGTATGAATTTCCTCATGATTTATTCAAGAGCCCAGCAAGCTCTCGTACAAGCTCTGATGCCGCGGGACACGCGTATATATACATGAAAGGATGAGAAAAACTTGAGCCGAGAGTAATTGATCGCCGGTCGAAAAGCGCGAAGAAAGAGATTGAATCGGATAGAGAAAAGAGGAGATGAAAAATTGTTTGCCTTGCAGGCTTGAGAAAAAACGAACGAACTAAATATATATGTATATATAGGTATTATAGGGTCTAGAGAATTGAAGGGAGTCAGACACGATGTGTCGAAAAATCTGTGAAACGACGCTTGTTGGATTTAATACATTTCAATTCAATTGCGCGAATTTATTGGAAAGGAAGAAAACGATATTTGAATGTATTATCGTGGTGATCGTTATATCTCTGGATATTTAAAGAAAACTGCTTATTATGTATTATGTATATTTTCGTTTCTTCTTCTTACTTTTTTTTTACAAGCCTACTGCGTTTTATTTTTTTTATTGTACTGAACAATTAAATTTTTAGTTTATGAGATGTCCAGAAACGAAAATTAATTAAAATTAAGCATACGATGTAAATATTTTATTGTTATTTAGACACCTACATCATACCGTAAAATATTAAAAAAAAATTTTCTAGTCATT
Source organism: Leptomastidea abnormis (assembly GCA_030522805.1). Classification (NCBI taxonomy): domain Eukaryota; kingdom Metazoa; phylum Arthropoda; class Insecta; order Hymenoptera; family Encyrtidae; genus Leptomastidea; species Leptomastidea abnormis. The sequence continues at coordinate 2,519 of JAPYZE010003611.1, read as the reverse complement.
ATCATAAACGTTATAAATAAAGCTTCGAAATAATTAAAGCTGCGTTTGCTTTTTATTATTATTATTATACTACTGACTAATTTTACAGATGCAACATTTTGCACATTTTATGAAAAAAAATTAATGATGTACCAAAAAAAAAGGAATTAGCAAAATTAGAGAAATTTGTATAAATTTTGTGTTTGTATTTTCATTCATAACAATATATAAATGATTATACTGCACGATATTGGTAATATCAATTATATAATTTATTTTGCTATATAAAATTCTCTGTGCAATCGAATAAAATCATTCCATTAATTCATATTTATATCCAGATACTAACAATTTTATCATTATAATCAAAAATATCAAATATTCAAATTTCAATGACACAAACACAGAACCGCAAAAATGTTTAATTTTAACAGATATACTCGTAATCCTACTACAGTTTTAATATCCAACAAAAATTTTCCTTAACAAGCATCGAAATAAAAAAAAATACGATGTATGCGTCTAGTAACCTTATAATTTTTAACTAAAATTATCATTTGCTTAAGCTCAAGAGACATAGTATAAGGCAAATATATTATTATCAAAATCAAATTCAAAATCGTGTACGAGGACACTGTTGATCCGCCTCAGTGGCTAAAAGCACGCACATAACTTGCGATACAAAAATGAATTTCATCTTCTTCTACTATACCTTTCAACATTCACATTCTTCAGATTAGATAATCACCGTTAGCCAAGATTCCATTCTCTCATACTTTCTCTCTCTCTCTCTATCTCTCTTCTTAGACGATTGTAAGTATGCATCTAGATAAAACTAATTTTATTGCACAAATCTGCATCCGTTTATCTTTTAACTCTGGTCATTGCATATTTAATTGAATGTATTTCGTAATAGCGTAGTGAATTTGTATGCTTTTAATTTATGAAATGTTTGGTGACATATAATGTACATTTACATTTTTACTACATATGAAATTTAGTCATGCCGTCAAGTTAACAACAACAAAATTTAATTTACTTGGTAAGAAAAAAAAGATCAGTTTTTTTCTAAAGGGAAGTCCACTGTATGAAAAAACTTTTTGGCTTTTTAAAATAACTGCTCAAGAGCAATTATGTCGAGTTTTTATTATTAATTCAATGCATAAACGAGCTTAGAACCGCAAAAAAGTTTTTTTTTCTTTTTCCGTAATTATTTTTAAAAACTTTATAATTATTCTTTTATCGAAAGATTTTTATTGGATTTAAAGAAGAGTTTAAAAAAAATTTTGTTAATACAGATAGAAAGTAATTTTATAAAAAATAATTAAAATCTTACTTTTTACGCTATTTTTTTAAATTGTTAATATTTTCAAAAATTGGTACTTCACTTTGACCTTTTGTTATCTCTCTATATGATAAAAAAAATCGTGCAGTCACCAACGCCAACGCCAACGCCGCCGCCGCCGCCGGGGTCAGAAATCTGTCCCGCCTCTATTTGGAAAAATGTTCTAATTTAACGATAAAAGTCCATATTTTAAGGATAAAATGGGACAGATTTAAAATATCCATATTTCCGAAAAAGACATTTTTTCGAAAATAGACATCTTTACGAAAATAGACACATTTTCGAAGACATCTATTTTTTTACATGTCTATATTTTCAAAAAGGACATTTTTAAACAAATAGACATATTTTCGAAGACGTCCATTTTACTCAAAATTGGGAACATTTTTTCGATAACCCAATTTTAGACAAAATGTCACATTTTAATTTGGAAAGATGTCCCACTTCAACTTTTCAGAAAAAAGTCCTACCTTAATTATTCGGGAGTATGTTCTATCTTAATTTTTCAAATATTAGGAATGTTAGGAAAAATGATCTGCTGAAATTATTCAAAAATATGTACCACACCTAAATTCTAAGTTTAAAGTCTGTGTAAGAGAATAAAAAATTTAACAGAAAAATACAATTATTCATTTAATTAATATAAGTTTTCGGAATTTAGTAAAAAATCTGTATTATTGGCGTGTGCATGTAAGTGCGTACGCAGATGTGGGTCTAGGGATTAAGTGTGAGGGTTAGTATGGGAACGGGTAAGGTTTTTATTTCAATATAGAGAGATAAAGATAGAAAGAAAAAATTAAAAAAATTATAAGAGAAAGGGACCAAAACATATAGTTTAAAGATAATGTAGCAGAATAAAAAAATTTTAAATGAATTATATCCTGTTATGCATTGAGGTATTGGAAATGGGCAACTTTTTCTAATAATCGAGTTTAATGCATAAAAAAAAGAAAGGGCCATAATTATTTAAGAGAATAATGCTACATTTGCCCAAAGTGCTTACGTAAGAACTTAGATTAACGTAAGATCTTCTTTAGTTTTACATTAACGTAAGTTTTTACATAAGTTTTTACATGAGTTCTTACGTAAGAACTTGGTTGAATTTCAATCGTAAGAACTTACGCAAGAACTTGGATAAGAACTTACGTAAGAAAGTCTTTTTTTAGCAGGGATTTAATCAGTTTTACATGTAAGA
>JAPYZE010003610.1:0-12482 GCA_030522805.1 Leptomastidea abnormis | reverse complement strand
GACCTGGGTTTATGACGGCCTCGGCTTCGCCTCGGCCGTACATAACCCCCAGGCCGGGAACTCGAACTTTCTGGCCACGTGTCGTAATATACTATTTATATAGTTACTTATTATGTTTATTAAAATTACAATAATTTTTTAATTATTCTATACCCCAGCACTTTTTCTAAAATCTAATACTTCCCATCCATTCAAAATAACAACCACAACGTATATATATGTATATCTCTTATCCTTGATACCCGCAATAAAATGTTAATTCTCTCAACAATCATCAAACGCAGAGTCATTCTTCACGTGATCATTTTATACGTAATCTACATCGCCGCGAATGTAAGCTTACGTATTATAAACGAAGCGTCGGCGTATATTGTGTATACATAACGATATATGTGTGTGCTATCGGCATCATTTACAGGACCTATCCCAACAACTCGTCGTCATGCGTCGTCGCCACTGCGATGCAGTAGGCGGAACGAAATGTCTGTGTGTATGTGTGTGTTTGATGCGTCACGATGCTTGACGAGGATGATGCATTTATTTATGTGTGTGTAAGTTGATACGATGTAGTTGTGTGTGGAATGGCCGTGATTACTCGGTGTATAATAAAAAAAAAATGCGTTGGCGCCTATCGATACCGGCAGTGATTTTTTTTTTATAAAAGATTCCATGATGTTTCGATTAGAGATAAGTCATTAAGAAATTAAGAAAAAAAAAGATATTCTGGTATTTTGTTTGGAAAAAGGGATTTGATAAAAAAAATTTTTAAATAGTTTTGAGTGTAAAAGAAATGTATTTTAAAATCAGTCAATTTCAAAGGGTTGCAGCTTCTTGGACATTCAAATATCCAAGACTGCGCACTGTGACAGGATAATGAGAAGTCGTTGTCGAGGACGAATAATAGGTTGAGAGACAAAGAGCTATGTGATGAGTAAAATATTCATCATTCAAAGGGTAGATTTGAGCTTTAATCTCAATCGCTAAAAAAGCTCTTCTAACGCACGATCTGCCACAAAGTAACATCTCAAGCCCAAACAACATTTTTTTTTTATTACAATCTTGTTTTTATTTCCTGTATTTTTGTTTCTGATGGCATTGGTACATACATTTTTTTTTCTTCTCTCCGTATATCATTTGTTTGCGGAATCGCTGTTTTTTTTATGAAACTTAGTATTTTCTAAGAGACTAAATAATTTACGATGTAACATTTTAGTCAGTGATTAAATGCGTTATTAAAACGTCAATTAAATTTTACATTTTTTAAAGTTAAGTGATAATAAAAGCGGAAATATAGGTATTTTAGTTTGTCTCATAAACTCGTCAGCCAACATTATTATTTTTTGTCAACTTAGCCTACGACCCTGTGTTTAAGATATATAACCCCTACTCATGATGAAACATTTTTTTACATATTTTTAATAATATCCTAAGCACTTGCAAAACAACGTACATTACATTCTATCCACCAACAATATTTCATATTATAATTTTAATATAACTCATAAAAATCCGTATGTGTATATCTACACACAAAAAATTCAATTAATATTATTTGTCCTGATGATAAATCGATTTTATCTCACATATAAGTGCTTATAAAAATTTTTATAATCCTCAATACGTCATCGATGAACAAATTGAGAAAATACAAATTACTCACAAAAATCGGACACGTCTCTCTTTTTCTTTTTCTCTTAGTCGCTTTCTCTTACAAGATTCCACGTAGTCCAAGAAAATCTTAATCAAAGAAAAATTACGTGCTGGTTGGAAGGTGTATGTATGTATGTATATGTATGCGTACGCACGAGCTTATATATCACGTTGCTTTCTTTGCAAAACGCTTGTTTTTGACGTGTTTATGAGGCACGAGAGCGACGTTTCTAGGCCTGCAGTTTGCACTCCGATATTATATATAATACGTAAGACAACGTTCTTTCTCTTACTTACTTGCTCACTTACCGTCGTTACGTAACGGTTGAAGGAAAAAAGAAGTAAACGCAACTCTGTGTATTTCTTGAGGATCGATGGTCCACTCTTGTGTACCTGAGTTACGTGCAGTGCATCTACCTCGTGCTGTTCTATATGTGACCTGCGCAGAAGAGGTCTGATTTTTTATTCATTTACGAAGCTTTGTTTTTTTTCCCTGCTCTCCTTACGCGTTTTGCCGAATTGATGAACGCAGATTTCTATACTGTGTAAGTCACATCGAACATTATCAGATAGACGCAATGGTCACGAGACGCTTCAAAAAGTAAAAGAATTTTTTTATTCCAATGATTATTTTAAGAAAATTTTATAATAAAAATTTTATTCAAGAATAGTTATTTCAAACGGAACAGTAAAATGCTTCAAGTCAATAAAAAAATACACATCCTAAAGCAGGTATATTGACACAATACTTTCCTTTAAAAATCCTGCATATCCCGATTACAAGATAAAACAAAAAAAAAAATTCGTATCTCGCCTGTCCTTGCGTCGAAGTTTCTTCCTCCTAGCAGCAAACGCACACGCGCTCGCTCGGCTTTAATATGGTGTATCCCAACGAAAGTCCTTCGATACGAGAGCCGCAAAATTTGCTTAAATAAATTCGCGTGCGATTTTTTGGATGGAAGGCCGGTATAATATAAAGGCACACACACCACACACTCGCTCCTGACCGACCTAGACCTTACTTTAAACGCACGAGCCGAATGAGAGAAGGAAAGATCGAGGAGACTGATACATCCGTATGCCATTAAGGTCTTGTTTTCTCCTTTTTTTTTTGTGTGTTTCGAAGAATTTTTTTGTTCAGGGAATGTGTGGAGTTGGTTGGTTGATTGAAGGAAATTATTCAGGGTTTTAGGTATATAATGTGATTATGGTTTTTTTTTTTTTAGAAAGTTAGTTGTGAGAAATGCATGAGATTGTTGATTAAAAATATATCAATGTTATTAAAAACTAATTATCTATTTTTTTCATTATTTGAAATAATAAATATAAAATTATGTGTTTTCAATCTCAAGAAAATCATTAATCAAATCATAAATTATGATATTCTGTAAATAAATTAAAATAAATTTTCCTTTAAATTAACAACACCACCCCCTTTCTTTAGTACGAACAAAAAAAAAAGGTGAAATAATAAACTCACATCTTTTTGTACTTAATACATCCAAAAGACGAAAAAGTCGGCTGGGCCAGGTGCGTAGCGATGAGTCTTCTCCCTTTATATATTTTTTTTTTTATCCTTTCAAGTCCTCCTTCCTTGTCCTCCTCCTTTTTCTTCTTTTTCTTGGTAATCGTCGCTTTCTCTCCTATACTCAGACTAAAACTCTCAAGCTTCCCTGAGCGAGTTTTACCGTCATATCGGCGCTTCGTTGCGCAGACGGAAAGAAAGCGAGTCTTGACTTTGGATGCACATTGACCATAGCCAGTAATAACAACAACTGGGTTAGCTTTTGTGAGCGTCGTTGCAACGCTGATGACGATAACGTCCACTCTTGTCTACCGCACGACTGAGTTCGCTGCATTCTTTTTTTTTTATTTTTATTTTTATTTTTTTTCTCTCTTCTTGCTATCTGACTTTGCTGATATCCTACTTTTTACCTTTGTTAAAGTAGTTATATATTTGCTTCGTCTTTTTTTTTAGGACGTTTCTTTGTAATTGTCTGAATTCAGTATAACTTTACTTTGTTTTTTTTTTTTCTAAATGCCGAAGTTATATTTTTACAGTACATACAAAAGTACGTTAACAATAAACGAGACTAAAAATTTTTATTTAACAAAAAATTCAAATAAAAAAAGAATAACAATTTATAATTAATGATTAGATTTCACAAAACTTTTTAAATGCACCACTTTTATATAACTAAACTGTAGTTCAACCAGTAATCTTATTTATAATCCTTAAAACACATATATATTCAGAAGCATATAAAGAAGCTTGTTTGAACACACGAATAATTAAATTTTCAAGCATCGATAATTATAAACTCTCCTCTTCATTTGCCATAGTAAACAAGTTCAATTCAAGTCTACGTAGCTAATGTACAAACTAACAAAGCTCGTAATTATCCAGTGTTTATCATCCTCTTTCTCCTCCTTCTCCTCCTCCCTTGCCACTCTCTTCGACCCCAGGAGTAAAACTAGGTCACGTCGGCCGCAAGTGCATATAGTCTAGCGGGATATGCGATCGGTGAAAAAGACGGAAGTGACCCGCATAGTTCACCGGTAGCTACAACCACTGCTGCTATCCTCTTCCTTCTCCTCCTACTTCTCCCGTTAGCTCCTTCCACTTTCGATTTCACTGCTACGCCGGTAGTAGTAATAGTAGTCCCGTCCTCTTTCTCCTCCTCCTCCTTCTCTTTCACTGCACAGTCTTCCCTCTTTCCCATCCACTTTTTACACCTTCCCTTTTTACGCGTCACTTTCTTCTGTCTGAAATTCACTTTATACTTTTTTTTTCACTGTACTAACTAAATGTTTCTTAAACACTGGTATTAACATTAAGTTGACGATGACGTTGTATAACCAGATGTATATTTCTGCTATAATTTTGAGCCTCGTAAACTCGTTTAAAATATCGGCCACCTATATCAGTACACAAGCACCACTACTACTACATCGCTATTATACTACCACCACTACAGCTGAGAGTGCGATGCACCTTGTCGTTTTTTCTCTATTGAGCGAGCCCCTCCTCGACTTCTCTCTTATACTCACTCTCTTTTTCTTCTTTACAGCCTTTCTCTCTCTTGCTCAGTTTCACTTTTGACTATCCTTTTCTTTTCGACGCTACATTATATGCACATTCATAAGCTAGAGCTTGCAGAGCTTGCAAAGCTTTTTTTCAGAACTTTGTTGTTTTTTTTTTTTTTTTTTGGCAGTCACTGCTTCACAGAAGATTTTTTGTGTTCTATTTTATTTTTTGCACAACTTTTTTAAGAAACTGTCGATATAGATTGCAGCTTTTTTTTTTTGAAGATTTGAAATATTTTTTTTTTATTATTGATGTATTTTTTTCTGATATATTTTGGAAATACAATTTTTTGTCACTTTATAATTCACAACAATAGTTTATTGCACTTTATATATAGAGATTTAACATATTTTTTTTCAACGAACACATGAAATTTTATCAACGAACGAAATATCGATCATTGTAACACAATTTGACCTAAAAACTATTATGAATTGAGATTAAGCTTTGACAGTCTTATTGAACACATATATAATATCTCACTTTTATTTGTTTTTAATTAACTAAAAACTGGCAGTACTGGTTTGAAGATTTATTGTTCAAATTAAAACAGTCTTCTCTTATCGAGGCCTTTTTCTCCTCTCTCTTTTTTTCTCTTGTAAATTTACAGTCCTGAAGATGAAAAAAATTCACTAAAGCTTGATGAACTTTCACACAAAATAAAAAGCTTTCACATTTTTGGATCAAAGTGGCAGTGTGTCATGTGTGTTATGTCCCTTAAACAAACCTTTTGAAGTCTATCAACACTCGCGAGAGAGAGGTAGATTTTTAAATCGATGAACTTAAGTGACATAAAAACACAGGATATAGTTAACAGCATCGATATATCAGTCGTATTACATTCAAAAATCACAACTAGAAAAACAACAACAGTAGTAATAGCAGCATCAGTAGCAATAGTATAGTTTAAACTCAAGAGATCAGAAAGCTTATAGGTTTCAGTGCCGAGGCATTGGCAGTGCTGTTGATTCGAGATCAAGGAAATTCTCTCAATGATTTCCTCCCTCCTCTCTCTTTCTAAATTGTCTCGTCGTTTTCGATGACTCACAAACTCTGGCAGTATATGTCGAACGTTCAAATCCAAAAGCCACAAAAAAAGCTAGATTGCTTTTATACCATCGTCAATTGTCCATTGGATTTCTTCAAACAGTCTATATATAATCTATTTGAATCAGATCACATCTGTCTCTTCTATAATTGTGATACTGTCCTATCAAAAGTTGACGTTGTATGACCTGTAGCAAGGTAACGATAATTTGTCTCTCATTCATGAGAGCACGAGAAAAAAATAACGATTGAGAGGGAGAAATAAAGAGATTGTGTCAGCAGCACACTGAGCACTACTCATATATAATACCCACGTCGGTGGTATCAAACGAAGCACGTGATCAACGTTGACCGAGTGAGAAGGGAGCACTGACGCGTCTCGCGTTTAGTTATCGTAGGCGTAGGTAGGTAGATGTAGGTATATACATATCTTTAGCTACACGCGGTATACACGAAAGTTATAGTTGTTCTAGTAGTGGTAGTAGCAATAGTAAAGAGAGTGTGTGCCAGTAATAGCAGCAGCAGCTACGCGATCGCTGCGCGCTTAAAGAGAAAGAGAGAGCATCGGGGGGTTGGCCCGGCGTCCCAAGTCCGAGTGAAGTGCCGGGGCCGGAAAACTGCCGCTGCACTCTCGCTTTGCTACCACTCTCTCTTGCTCTCTCTCTTTCTTTTTCTCTTTTTCTTTCCCTCGCGCAGGCGCTTGCGCTTGTATATACACACGCTCTCTCTCTCTCTCTTTTACTCTCTTTATCACCATCAAACTCTCTCTCTCTCTTTCTCTCTCTTGGGGGGAGTTCTGGGGGCCAAAGTAGGGCGACGACTGCGCCTCGCCTCGGTGCCGACGGCACTGCCGTGCTGCTGCTGCAGCAGCTACAGAGTGGTGGCGGTGCAAGCAGCAGCGTCGTCGTCGTCGTCGTGGTAGTCGTCGTGCTCGTCGCCTAGAGAGTGAGAAAGAGATAGAGAAAGAGACCCCCCGCGGGGGTGGGGGCGGTCTATAGAATAGAAGGGAAGGGGGAGAACACCTCTCCTGGTGCACCACCACCTCCTCTTCCCCACCTCCACGGTGTGCATGTACAGTTTATGCGCGCAAGCCCGTTCTCCAGGGTCGAGGAGGGTGTGTGGGAGGAAGAGGCAAGAGGCAAGAGGAGGTGGGGAAAGTGGTAAGTGTTGCGACTGGGCCGATACCGTTGTGTGATGGTGGTGGTGGTGGTGGTCTGGTCTATTACTAGCTACTCGCTCACCGTACACCTCCTCACCACCCGACTCTCTTTCTCTTTCTATGTCTATCTTACTCTTCCTATATGACCGACCCCTCTTTCTTCTCTTTCCGGTGATACTGGTTCTAGGATAGGTAGGGAGAACGAGAGCGATGCACTTGCGAATCTATGTAGAGAGATATATAAACCCCTAGACTGCTGCTATATACCAATATTGCTTAGTGAATATATAGGTATAGATGCTTTAAAATATGAGAGGTGTCGTTTTATTTGATGTTGTAGGTGCGGATCTTTGATGATTATTGAATTTTTACCGTTTTTCTTTTGTCTTATATTATAACAATTAATAATTATTGCTGATATTTTCAGTATTTTGCACTGAATAATAAACAATGTTTTCTTTTAGGTAATTTTCTTTTACGATAATCAGCTATTCAAGCACAAAACTTATGCTTTAAAGGCAAAAAACTGCTAACTGCATAAGAAGCATAATGTAACTTTTTTTCATGCTAATGTCTTCCTTCCTCGCTATTTATGTACCAACCTCACATGTCACTTATATTCAACTGAAATTTTTTCAATACAAATATCAAATAGCAAATGTTTAATTCAATATAGTATACACAAGAGTATAGCCCTAAAAATCTTCCAAGAATTCAACGGTTCTCCGAAAGTATATTCTTCAAAAACCAACCCCTTCCAATCCTCCTTCAAAAAAAAATCATTTAATTCACCGTTAGGTCAATCCATCTACCATTATACACCTATATACGCGTATATACCCACCCGTATAGCATCACGCACACCAATCGAGTCTACAATCCTCCCACGCAGGTACAAAACCGCGGGGGCGTCCAGTATACGCACATACATACAGACCCACACACGCATTGAAACAGAGTCGGTTACAGCTACTCGCGAAAAGAGAAAGCCAACATCGCGATGATGCGATACATATACCTACACACGCGCGGGGACTATGTATATATAGTATTCCAACCCATGCTCTATTATGCCTGCAAAGTCCCTCTCATTCTTTCTCTCTCTTGGCTTTTGTAGTCCGAATCGTGCGCGCGTGCTCTAGGCCGTACTGCTACTTATGTCTGGCCCGAAAAACTTTCACCTTCTGCGAGAGAGAGAACCTATAATGCTCCTGACTGTGAGGCAGCCACGGTCAGCCACCATGCGGCCGTTGACATTCACTTTTTTTTCTTTTTTTTTTTTTTTTAAGCCTGATCGTTTTTCACTTTTATACTAACTGTAGTCATAAGCTGTTGTATTCTTCCTTTTCTTTTCTTTTTTTTTTTGTTATTCTGTGGTCATGTATTCGGTTTACGTGTGTTGTATGCGTGAGGTGAATTTGAGATATTGGGTTGGATTATAAAGTCACACGGTCATGGACAAAAAGGTACTTTTACTTGTAAGACTAAATTTTTGGACATATGTCATGAAAGTAGGAAGTTGAGTGTGGTTGTAATGTAAGGAAAAATTTATGTGGAGGAATTGCTGTTTAAGAATGCAGTTTGCGAATTTTAGAAGAAGCTTACCTAATTTTCCTACCAATTAAGACTTACTTAAATGCAAACATAACGCATAAGCTACTACTTGGTATAATTAAATTTAGATCTGATTCTTATTGTGTTATTTATTTTCTATTTTACGATGTTTACTTTTTTTTTTCTTTTTCAATTATTGTATATTTGTATATTGAGAAGATCTTATAAACGAATTTTAATTAAACGTTCGTAATTGCATGTCCAGAGATTGAATCTCTTTACTCTATAATTAATTTAGATACTCTCTCGATGCAGCATTTAAGGTTACAATCATCATTTCGATCTTTACTTCTTACACTAAAGCATACACAAAGCATTTTTTTCACCTATAAATAATTTTATGGTCTTATACGTGAATGTAAAACAAAAAAAATTTTTTTTTAACTTTTGCTGATTCCTCTCTTGCAAAACACAAGAGAGAGAGAGAGAGAGAGAGAGAGAGAAAAAAAGATCTTGCACAGGTAATTTTGTTCGTATAAAATCTAAATAATTAATGATCCAAGTTGCTTAACACTTTTGCGATTCACAGAGAGGTAAAAGAGAGATATAATACGCGCTTACTTTATTGATGACGATCGTAATTTAACATAATGATCATCAATTTAAAGAATGTAAGTATGTGTACTCTATACAGCTTCCAGAGAAAATTACGTTTTCTATGTGTATACTACGTCTATGTAAATTTAATTTGTACGATAATAGATAGATAAAGCCCAATAGAATCCAGGCACTTTTGTTCTAATCTTTTAAAAAAAAAAATTCAGTAGTAACAGACATGTATACCAAGACACACACGTAAAAGATTCAAATCTCAGAAAAATTCTTTCTTTTATAATTTTAATTAAACAACAATATCTCGATATGTCTAACATTTAAAAAATTGTGCAACAAAACGTGGTATAAAATTAAAAAAAAAAAAGAATCAACTTCTTATAACGATGCACTCTTACTTTCAAGTAGTTTCTGTAAAACCACGACATGGTAATCTTATTACCCAACACTCCCACCACCATACATAACTTGTAAATTCCATAATCCTTCTTTTTTTCTTTCCCTCCTCCAAGAATGTATACCAAAAACCGCAGCATACAAGCCCGCAAACTGCTCAAGAATTCAGAGTCGCTTATAAGAAGTTTAAAAAAAAAAAAGAATAAAGAATAAGAATATCGCGAATACGAAGCATATATATAAAAAGAGCCTCGTAAAAGAGACATTATATTATATCCTGCACTGCATTGCACTGCTGTAAGCGACATATAGCATCGTCGTAGCCGTAAGTGTCGCGCACGACCGGCACCACACAGGCGAAGGTCGATCGCGTAGGAGGAGGAGGAGGAGGAGAAGGAGGCTCCTTGGTAGACGTAACAAGGATCCAGAGGCGCCTGCTGCTACTGCTTATATAGGTATACATATATACATATATATGTTTTCTCTCCCTTTCTCACTCTATCTTTGTCTGACATTTTGCTCTCCCATAGTTGTCGACACTTTTGCCCTGACCTCAAAAGAGGCCGGTTCTCGCCTCCAACAACTTCTCGTATAGCTCGCGAGAGAGCGAGAGACTGGAAAATCTCGTGAACTGCAAGGAAAAATAGTCGGTGTGTAGTCATGATATTGCTCTATACGAAGAGAATAGAAGAGACTACTTCTCTCGTATTATACGGACCTTCCTTTTTTTTCTTCTTCTTCTTCTTCTTTATTGGCATTTGCTGTTTTGTATAGCTATAACTAGCTAGTTCTCACACTGGAGATTGCTTGTAATGGCTAGTTTTACCTTCCCCTTGGCGAGGATATTATAACGCGAGTGTGCTGAACTCAACTCTTTATCTTGTTCTGTATGTGTGTATGTGTGTGAATGTTGTTGTTACACACGCTAATATGCGATGACGAACGATATTCTGTTTAATAATTCAACGTGCTTATAATTGAGAATTGTATTTTTCTTCTTTTTTTTTTTAAACTATTCTTTTTTTTTCTTTAGTGTTATTACTTTTGATTTTTTTTATTTAATTTTTTTTTCTTCTTTTCCTTGAAATTTTTATAGAGGTATGGTTGAGAGAGTTTTTATATTGATTGATGCACAGTGGATATTTAATCTGGTCGAGAGTCATCTTATTTTATAATTTTGTTGTATTAATATTCATTTTATGTTGGGAACGATGAACTTTGAAGGTTTTATATTCTGAAAGTTATTTAAAATTTATCTATATATTCAACTAAAAAAAAATTTGTTTTTCGCTTAACTAAAAACAAAAAAAAAAAAAAGAAGATGAAACGACTATATCACATTCAAGAATTAAAGCAAAAAAAAATCCATTACATTAAAATCCTAAAAATAATAGACTATATCAACCTTATGCAAAACAGATCCTTGAAGTACAAAAAAGTGTCAATTGTTTCCCATCATCTCATTTTATTTTTTATCTCCACTTCTTCAATATCAGTCCATATTTATATTCCTTACCAATAAATCTACACTCACACACACACACATACTCAAAGTAACCTTCGAGGACCATTTTACGAAAGCTACATATATATCGCATCTACATATATATTTTAAAACTATACTCTCTCATTTATATAGCTCGCATTCGCGCGATCGCATTTTCAGGTCAGCTTTGTATACAATAATACATTTCTCGGAAATCGTATACTGTGCGTGTGCATAGGTTTATTATATATACTCTTTTCTAGCTTATATACGCGGAAACCAACGCTGCTACTGCTGTTCTTTGCTAGCTTCGTTTTTCATTTCTATATAGTATACTAGCTGCTGCTGTGCTTTATATATTTGCGCTTATGCGAGAAAGCCTATTTTCGCGCTCGCGTTGTACTCTATATGCGTGCTGCTGCCATACTACTGTTACGGACTTTCGCGCTGCTATATGATGCGTTTAGTATGTATATGTTTGTGCCGTGTGTGTGTGTGTGACGCCTTTTCCGGGGCATTTTTGTTTAATGGCGTTACGAATTTTACTTGCATTTTCGTTGGAATTTTTATTATAATCCTTTTTTTTTCTTCTTCTTTTTTATAGAAAATAGCTTATTGTGCTGATTACGTGTGTCTCCTGATGATATATTCTGTATCTAGCTATAATAAAGTTACTATGTTAATAATCCCTTGTTAGATTTTCATAATTAATCACCATAGTAGTTTTTATTCAGAAATTAAAAAAAAAAATATATTTTTTTTTTCTTTTACATGAAACTGAAATACACTTACACGTTTGCATCATCTGACTTTATTACAGCACGTACACTTAATAACCTTGATTTTCCATAATCGTAAAAATCACAAAGCACATAATCATGTCTCTTATAGTAAAACCAACGAACAAAAAAAAATTTTTTTTTATTCCTAAAAATCAACACGTTATTAACTAAAAAAAAATAAACATACGACCCAATTACATCTTACCTAATTACCCATTCATCAACCACCAAAATAAATCAAACTCATCTCACTCATATCCAACACTTAAAACAAAAATCATCATCATCAGCAAAAATTTGCTGCCTACATATATTCCCTCATAAAATCAGTGCATCCAACACAGACTCCTCTACTATCTAAATTAAAATCTGACAGTAAAGACTTGGACTTGCCGAGTAGGTCTTTAATTAGACCAGCCAACAGCTTCACAAGAGCATATCGTTCGCACACACTATATAACTTCTCCTCTTACTCTCGTAGCTGTTAGTATAAAATGAGGGAACAAAAAGCAAAAAAAAAAAAGAAAGAAACAGCAAAGAGCAGAAGAGTAAAGTCGGCTGAACTGAGAGAGAGAGAGAGAGAGAGAGAGAGAGAGAGAGCTTGTAATAAACCGTAATAGAGGCCCACTGACTCACAGAACTACTTTCCCTATACCTAAGCGAACGTTCTCGCTTGCTGTGCCAGCTTACCCGTTATATATATATATA